>PVHT020000077.1:4731553-4803403 GCA_004024745.2 Catagonus wagneri | reverse complement strand
AATTGCCTTTCTCTCTCACCTTTTTTTTTTCTTCACTTGTTCTACCCAGTTATTTCAGGGGTTTCTTGCAATTTTTGGAGGTTTAAATTGATCAGCATTCAGATGATGATTTGTCCAACTTGTTTTATATTTAGATGCGTTTTTTGATGTATTTGTGGGAGAGGGAGAGCGCGACCTCTTACTCCTCCGCCATCTTGCCCCCTCCTCCTATATGTGGTTTTAATTCCTTCAACAGAAGTGGTATACTCAAGATTTTACTCTTGAGCCACTTTTGAGAAATTTATTAAATTATTTAGAGATTTACACATATACATTCATCCTTAGAGTTTAAAAAACCTCCCTCATATAGTTTATTTTCTTTGCACTTTTGAAAAACAAAGTCTTTATTGTGCTTACTAGTTTTTTTTAAGGGCATTTTAAAATAACTTTTTATTGGGGAAAAATGTCAAAGATATACAAATGTGGAGAAAATGGTTAATGAATCCAGCATATCTATTATCCACCTTCAACAATTATCAACATGGAGTAATTCCATTCATATCTGTTACTCATGTCCCCAGATGATGATGATGATGATGATAATGATGATGATGATGATTATTTGTCTTTTTAGGGCCACATCAGTGGCATATGGAGTTTCGGGCTAGGGGTCAAATCAGAGCTGCAGCTGCCGGCCGACACCACAGCCACAGCAACACAGGATCCAAGCAGCATCTGCGACCTACACCACAGCTCACAGTGATGCAGGATCCTTAACCCACTGAGCAAGGCCAGGGATCGAACCTGCATCCTCATGGATGCCAGTCAGATTCATTTCCTCTGAGTCATGACAGGAACTCCCCCAGATTATTTTAAGCAAATTCTAGACACCATATCATTTCAAATATAAACACTTAACGTAAATATGTCAGCTTATATATCGAAACAATAGTAACATTAAAAATCCATTGCAACAATACTATCACATCTAAATATTAATAAGAATTTATTACTGTCAAATATTAACAACATTCATGTTTTCATAGTATCTCTCACACGCACATACACACAGTATCTGAATTAGGATCCAAATAAACCTATCATTGCAATGCCTGACTGTGTCTTCAGTCTTTACAGATTTTCTCCTTCTCTTTCCCTGCGAGTTGTTCACTAAACAACCTACACGATTCGACCTATACTGTCTCACATTTTGAATGTTGCTGACTACATGTCCCATAAAAGGACATTTCTCTGTACCTTTATTAATTTTTCAATTTTATTGGAGTATAGTTGATTTACTGTGTTGTGTTAGTTTCAAGTGTACAGCAAAGTGCATCAGTTTTACATGTACGTATATCCACTCTTTTCAGATTCTTTTCCCATACAGGTTATTACAGCATGTTGAATAGATTTCCTCTCTGTCCCTTTAAATCCTGTAAATTGTAGTAAGAGCTCGAGCAGACTGAGTTTCATTTATTTAGGTTTTTGGCAAGCCCACTTCAGAGTGGTGTGTTCTTCCGTCCGTTCTGGCTCTTCTCTTTGGGCGGTGTTCTGAGCTGCTGACAGTGACTGGCAATCCCATGCGATTGCCCTGAGGTTAGGGCCAATAGGAAAAGCGTGATAAATATTTGATGCTTTTTCTTTATTTGCCAGTTTTCAAAATAATGAGTTAGTGGATGTGAACAATGAGTTTTTTTTAAACCATTAAAAGTTATAGATTTAAACATATTTGTGTTTCAGTTGATTATTGTTATTATCGTTATTGATGTTCTAACTGTCCACCTCTAGCCAGAGGGCACTAATCCATCCGGGTTAGACTCTAAATCCTCTTGACATGACCCCTGTGGCCTTGGATAAGCTTCTGCTTTCCAGTAAGACAAGGATTCTTTGTCTTGTACATTTTCTGCTCCTGACCTGGAATCAGCACTTGGTCGGGGAACCCTGGTTCTTTTTAGTGGGAAATAAACTGTAGGAATCACAGTTTTTGTGGTTGGGATGTTCTTTGCTACTGAGATGGTGACTACTTCCTGGTCTTTTCAGTGGAAAAGAAAATATTTTTAAAAAATAATTGCTGGGAGTTCCCGTCGTGGCCCAGTGGTTAACGAATCCGACTAGGAACCATGAGGTTGTGGGTTCGATCCCTGGCCTTGCTCAGCGGGTTAAGGATCCGGCATTGCCGTGAGCTGTGGTGTAGGTCGCAGACGCTGCTCAGATCCCACATTGCTGTGGCTGTGGCAAAGGCCGGCAGCTACAGCTCCTATTAGACCCCTAGCCTGGGAACCTCCATATGCCGCAGGTGCAGCCCTAGATAAGGCAAAAAGACCAATAAATAAATAAATAAAATAAAATAAAATAAAAAATAAATTGGTAATGAATTTTTACTGATACTTTGAAGCTGAATTTTAAATATTTCCCTGGTTTCATAATCAGAACTAAGAAAAAAGACATTGAAGGATATAAAGCGAGTATATAACTATATTCCTTACAATCATTATCTAACCCTAATTTTTACAGATTAGTAGATATGGTCAAAAGTCTGTTGTCTTTTCATAGAAGTGAATTGGCCTTTTTTGCCTGGATACTCAGAGGATTTTTTCTGTTTTTTGTCTTTCTGATAGTTTTGCTAGAATGTCTTGCTGTTGGCCATTCTAAGCCAGTCTTCAAAGACATATGGTGGCTTTAATTCATAGTTTCAAATTATCTTTGATTTCAGAAAACATTTCTTGAATTAGTTTTAGTGTTAGTTTTATTTAGTCTTTGGGGACTCATTGCATGTATGTTAGCATTTCTTTACCCGTGGCCCAGATCCATTCATTCCTTTCAAATCCTATTTGTCGCTCTCATCATATTTTCTAGATTTAAAGAATTTATTCTTTTCTATCTGTTTCTCTTAAGGCATTATCTGTTGTATTCACTAGCTCTTGTGTTCTTTTTAATTTATTCCTCATTTTTGATATGATTTCAGGAAATTAAAAAAATTCTTTTGTGAATCATGTCACCTCTTTACAACACTATTTCCCTTAATATCCTCATTCCTGAGGTCTTTTTTTTTCTAATTTGGATTTATATTGTTCTTTCATAGCCTCTGGCGTACCTTGTGCTAAAATATGAGATTACAGTTTTATCTGTAGGACTTGTCTCTCTGACATGTTTGCATTACATACAAAGGTGTTATCCTCTTCCCTTTCTTCCTTTTGCTTATAGTAACTTTCTGTGGCATTTGACTGATTCTTTTATGTTCCTCATTTATTATATAACATGGGTATTCTTTTCCTTTTAGAAGAGAAATGGGAGTGTGAGCAAGGATAAAAGTTTTTTTTTTTGTTGTCTTTTTTTAGCTTCACAGCTCTGAAAATCTTCTGTCTTCCAAAAAAAGAAAAAAAAAGAAAAGAAAAATGGCCAGAAAAATTGCCTCATGTTTTCTGAGATCTACTTTCCCTGCTTTATTTCCCAGTTTTGTTTTTATTTTTATTTTTTATAGACCTTCACTTTCTTTGTTTTGCCTGGCTTCGTTTGAATTTTACTCCCAGCTGTTTCTCTTCAGTGTAGGGCTTCATCTTGGAATGGAGCTTTGATTTGCTGGTTCTAAAGTCCAAATGGTGCCAACACCATCAGATTGTTGGTGACAGGGTCTTTTGCATACACCTGTGAATTGGACCCCACATATCACCTGGTTTCTGCTGCTGTTCTCATGTTGCCACAGGGAACTTTATAGTGAGTATTTCCTGGCTACAGGCGCCTGGGAGAAGCCTGGTCTTTCTGTTGTTTCCTCCTGCACAGATGCATGTGTAGTCTCTTAACCATCAGGGTTTTGTTCCTATCACTTGAATTGGGGGGAGCGGGTTATAGGATAACTTATTACCCAGCTTTAACGCATCTTTGGTTTTGCTCTGTTTTCACAGTGGTTTTGGAAAGTCAAAAGGCAAACTTATTCCCAAGATCATATCTTCCATCCAGATCTGGGCTCTGTTGATCAATTTTAATTTTTTTCTGTATCATACATTTTTATCTGTAATAATTCATTCTCAGATAGCTTGTTTGGAATAGATTTCTGGCTTCTAAGTTATTTTTCCTAAGAGTTTGAAAACATTGTTCCCTTGTTTTCTTAGATTGCTGGTGGCGACATTATTAATCTGATTTTTTTTTAAAATTGTCTTTCTTAAAACATTTAAGATTTTCCATTCATTCATGATAACTTGAAATTGAATAATGATGTCTAGGGTGTGTGTGTGTTCTTAAATTCTACGTTAAGACTAGGGGAACTACTTAAATCTGAAAAAGTTTTTCTTCGGTACTGGGAAATTTTTCTCTATTATTTCTTAGAATTTTTATCCTCCATTCTTTCTGTTCTTTCCTTTCAGAAATCCTATGAAATATGTATCACAATGTCCGGACCTGTTTTCCATGTCCCTTGCCTCATACTTTATAGTTTTAATCTCTTAATCCTCTTCTTTGACATGCTGAAATCATTTATTGGCCCTGTCCTCCAACTCAATCATTTTTCTTTTTAACTGCTCCTTCAACTATTGCGCCTCACTGAATTTTCTTTTCATGATCATATTTTCAATCTAACTCACTTTACTTGATTTTTAAAAAATAAATTTTCTCACAGATATGAAGCTCCTTAGTATATTTATTTAAAGGTCTGTACTGTTTGCCTTACAAAATGTTTTGGGTGTACTTTTTCTTTTTCTTGAAATTGATGTCTTCTGTAATGGATCTGGTTTTTATAAAAAACTAGTGATTCTCGCTACTTGCTCATCTTTTTGTTGATGACTCCCTGTCAGACTTTATCTGTTTCACATACTGTAATCCAGCTGACGGAGGCTTGCTAAAACAGCTACAAAAAGAGGGAGAAAAGATACCTTGCTAGGTGTCTTGATGGCTTGTCTCCTGGATGTGAGTGATCTGTTTCTTCCATGTGTCCCCACCATTGAGGACACTGATTAGTCCCTCCAACTTTAGCTCCTGGATCAGAGACAGAGGACTTTATTATTCACAGCATAGCAAGTAGCATCTAGTGACTGTGCACATCAGTTCTTTCTCCCCACATCCCACAAGGGAGACTTGGAGTGGCCTCTGTGGATGCTGCACACAGTGGGTGTGCATCACAACGGAGCAAGCCTGAGCTTAGGAAGCTCAGATTTTAAGGTTCCATGTGCCTCTGGCATATGGAAGTTCCCAGAGGCCAGGGTTTGAATCTGAGCGGCAGCTGTGACCTCCGCCTCTGAGGCAATGCTAGATCCTTTAACCCACTGCTCTGGGCCGGGATTGAACCACAGCTCTGTAGCAACCTGAGCCACTGCAGTCTGATTCTTAACCCATTGCACCACAACAGGAACTCAGAGAATTCAAATTTTTACAATAAGCAGCAAGCAAACCTGCCCGACCTTTGTTCTGGAGAGAGATGTTATTTTTATTTTATTGGACAGTAAGCACACCTGCTCTCTGCTCCAGTGAAATACCTTATCCATCTTCCAAGGCTGTTTGCTATATACACATCCTTGAAACGATAGTCTGGAACAAAAGCTGTTAGAGCCTCTGTTTGCAAGACGTAGAAATATGAGACCCACGAAGACCTGTCTCTCACCGTATTAACCATTTCATTAATAGTAATAGATTTTGAGTCTTTTAGACTATCAAGATATGGTCTTAACTGCAAATAGTGAATGTTTGTTTCTTCTAGATTTACTATACTTGTGAGGGCTTACTTTTCCTCATCATATTGAATTAGCTGTCACCCGTAAAACAATGTCAAACAATAATATTGGTTAATGGCAATCCTTGTTCTAATTTCTGAGTTCACTGCAGTGTACTTCTTTTAATACACTTGCTGTTAGTTTTTGGAAAATATTCTATATTGTGTTTGGGAAGTATCCTTTGACTTTTACTTTACTATTTTTTAATTAGGAAAAGACTGTTTAATTTTATCTAACATATTTTTGTTGTAGGGTTATAGTCACATGAATTTTTTTTAAGTTTTAAATATAATAACTAACATCAAGTGTTAATGTTGAATCATCTTGGAATAAATCTTTTTTAGTTATAGTACATTTTACTATGTAATTCTGGATTTAATTTTTAATGCTTTATTTTAAATTTGTATCTATATTCATAATCGAAATTTTCTATAATTTTATTTTGGAGATTTTCTATCAAGAAGAATTAGAAACCTTACTGTATTTTCTTAATGTATCTAATACTTCAAATAACATAATTGAAATAGTTCAAATAATAAAATGCTTTGTTCCAACTGAATTACAGATAACTTGCCCATAGATCATCTAGTAAAGCTCTCCTTACCCCTTTTCCAAAATTAGTTTCAACCTTTTTATTTTTATTTTCTAATAAATAAGTATTATATTAGCATACTTTAGGAGTCAAATAATACTTAACGGCTAATAATTGGAGTTCCCTTTGTGGCTCAGTGGGTTACAAAACCAACAAGTATCCATGAGGATGCAAGAGTGACCTCTGACCTTGCACAGTGGGTTAAGGATCTGGCCTTGCCACAAGCTGCTGTGTGGAATGCAGATGAGGCTCCGATCTGGCATTGCTGTGGTTGTGGTGTAGGCCAGCAGCTGCAGCTGCAATTCGACTGCTAGCTTGGGAAGTTCCATGTGCCACAGGTGCGGCCCTAAAAAGAAAAAAAAAAGGCCAGTAATCAAAACCAGCATTTTTTTCCCCACAATTCTTTAAGCATGTTCCCAAGGCAACTACTTTCAAATTTTCTGTAGTTTTTTATGTTAAAATTTCAAAGCAGTATGTTTAAACTGCCGCTTTTACTCATTACTTTAATCACTACCGATTGTCCATAATCAATAGATAGATAAGTATTTAACTCTCACATCTACCCTCATTTTCTCATTGTTTGCCTTATCAATATAGTTATCTTAAGTCATTGTTTAATATTTATATTATACTGTTTAATAAGTTCTACTCCTAATCCAGGATATATACAATGATTTTTTTTCTTTTCTTTTCCACATTCTTTTTGTAAGGAGCAAAGAGGAATAGTATTTCCTCATTAAAACTTTTTTTGGCTTAGTTACCTATTGCCAATTATTTGCCAATGCTCTGTGATCAATACAATAGAAAAATCTCTCTTCTAGATTCTTTCTCTGGCTATTTATGCTAGCCTCCCTTTCCAATAAGATAATAGCATATTCTAGACATGTGACATAGCTATCATTCTGATACTTGTTTTTCTATCATTTGGGGAAATCCCTTAACTTTTTCCTATGTTGATCCTGTTTCTTGCAGTGTTTCTCTCTTTTGATTAGTTACTAAATTTTGTGAAGCACATCCTCCTGAATTCTCCTGGGTGAAGGTACATAAGGAGAAATATCTGAGGCTTTCCATACTTTATATTGATAGTTTTGATGGGTATAGAATTCTAAATTGAAAATTTCTTTCCCTCAGAATTTTGAATACACTAGTTCATCTTCTAGTTTACAGTGATATTGTCAAAGTTCAGTGCCATTCCTATTTTTTGTTAATTTTTAAAAAAATAAGTTTATGGAGGTATGTACTATATGAAGTACACTCATCTTAAATGTAGAACTTGATAGAGTTTACATATGGAAAGAGCCATCTGCTGAGATTTAGCTTACACAGGACATTTCCAGCCACTTCAGAAAGATCCCTTTGTCCTTCATGGTAAATCATTCTTGACCCTGGAAGCTAACCGCTCTTCTGACTTTGTCTGTTCTTGAACATCACATGAATGGAATCATAGAGTGCGTAATCTTTCGTATTTGGCTTATTACATACAGTATTATGTTTCTGATATCCATGTATGTTCTGACGTGTAGTAGTAGCTCCATCTTTTATTTGCTGGATTTAGTGCTATTGTTGGTGGAATAATGGACATTTGGATTGTTTTCAGCCTTTTATTTTATGAATAAAGATACTATGAAGATTTTTGTACAGTCTTTTAAAGTTTTTGGTTCTTTACCTTTAGTGTGGGCTTCCTTTTTCTTTGTATTGGAAAGTTATTTCAGTTGTGCAGGAAAATTGCTTATGTTTTCTCTAACAGTTTCTTCCCCTACATTTTTCTCTATTTCTAAAGTATCTACCCATTAAATTTTGGACTCTGCTCTGATCCTCTAATTTTCCGTTTTTCTATCTTATTGTCTACATATGTCTTTTGTTCTTCTTTATGGCAGATTTTCAAAACTTTTTGTCCTACTGTTGAAAATTTATTTTCACTATACTTCCAATTTCCAAGTGTTATTTCTTGTTGTCTTATTCCATTTCTTAGAGCAGTGGGGAGGTAGGAATTAAGTTCTGTCTCATACTGAGAATTTCACTTAGTCCTTCTATTTTGCTCTCCAGTCCTCAACACAGTTCTTTGTCGTGTCTGATATGCAGGTGTCTATTTCCCTCTGATTTTATTTCTCCATTGAATTGAATTTTGATTTCCTCTATTCCTTTGTGCATGTGGGGAAAGGAGACTGTTCCTGGACATGCAGGATGATGGGATACTTAGCGGTGTAACTATACCACATATACACTCTTAACTAATACTTCAGTTTTAACAGACAGGCATCATTTTTACTCTGTACAATTCCTAGTTCTTCCACACCCTGATCTTTTCCAGGTTCCTTTGGGGGTATATTGGCACACTTCTCATTGATATTCTATTCTGTAAGCTCTTAGTTTATAGACTCCCATATTTTACTAAGTCATCTACTTTTTGTCTTTCAAATGATAGTTTTATTTACTGTTGCGTCTTCTCTTGTTCTCTGGGTTCTTGTAGTTTTATAGCTTTTTATACCTTTAACTGTCATTTTATTGAGTTTCTGTGAGGTAGAAAAGATGAAAGTATGTGGTCCCAGACATATTTTAAAATACATGTGTATGTGTTACATGTGTATGTGTTTTCCTACTCTCTGATCAACTGCTTTGATATCATCAGGTTTTTCTATTTTCAGAATTACTTTTTGTGAATTTATACATTATATTTTGTGGTGTCTTGTAATCCTTTTGGTTGGTGGTTGCATATGGGTAAGACTTTACATTCAGAGTAAAGGGATTAATTGTGAGGACTTGGACAAGGAAATAGTGATCTCTAATAACCAGCATGCATTTACTAAATATGACTTCTATAAAACAAACTTTATTTATTTTTGACAGGTTTATACCTATGTCAAAAATTTCTGTTTCCATTAAAATAGCGCTGTTCCTTTTATTAAAGGTGTTGAACCTAAGAGTTGGAAACTCCTTAATTTTAGCTTTGAATTCTAGCATAAAATTATTTTGAACCAAATGAGGAAAATAGTTTTTGCTTTTGCAGAAACAAGAGAACATTTTTGAATATAGAGTATTTTTACTTCATCAACACAAATAGTTCAGGACCCATCTATGTAAAAGCTACAGACTTTGCAATAAATATATTCCTACAGAGTTGAGTTTTGTCATAATCAATTTTATAATTAGAGAAAAATCTCAGTAGAAGAAAATAGAGTTGGCGTTCATTAAAACAGCTCACAGAAATGTCTTAAGAATTCACACAATGGCTGGAAAGTATTTTTTTTTAATTTTTTATTCCCACATAAGTATCCTCTCATTGTTTGAGAATTATAGTTGAGTCTCTAGAGAATTCAAAGAAAATGCTGAAAAACTGTTTGGAATGAACAGCGGACCTAAGTGTTCGCCTGTGTAAACTTCCGCAGACCATACTGTTTGACATCACGGAATTCCCTAATTTGTAGAGGAGCTGGATAGTGTTTTATAAGTGCAAATATAACAAACTGACCTCTTCATTCTTTTTTTCTATTTTAATTGATATTAAATAAACTTTTTTTAATCTTTATCCAGCATTTATTCCACAATCAAATCAATGTTAGTCAAATGATTCAGACTAGTTTATATGTGTCTTTATATATTCTTTTTTCCCTAAGATTAAAAATTTTATAAATCTTTTACAAAACAATTTGGGAGAAAATCTACTTACACTGGGTTTATGAGGCTTTTAAAAATTAACTTATTAACTGTTTTAATAACTCATAACTTTTCACACAGATAGACCTGGATTAAATTTTTAGGACCTGGAATTAGTTACTCTAAATCTAAACCTTGGGTCTCATCTGAAAAATTGGAAGGTATGAGGTTGAAATGAAATAATGTATGTAGATTACTTAACTCGGTATCTAGGACACAGTGATGCTATTATTTTTCTAATTATTATAACTTTATAAGACCTAATATAACTTGGAAATATACATTGCTAATAGAGTGTTAACAATGCTCTGCTCCTAATAAAGAAAATGAGAAGCAGTATTTAGAAGTATAGAATGATTAAACCAGAATACTTTGGGAATTCTGGGAAATCTTACAGACTACTCAATTTTAGGAGTAAAATGGGTTAAGACAAGTTTCATGTTATTATATAGATTTTATTAGCTACCAATATACAGAATATTACCAAGTTGCCTATGAAAATGATTTTTATACCATTCATTATTTACTTTTCAGGAACATTAAAAAACATACATAAGTATCTTGGCGTTTTATCATCTAATGGATATTTAAATAGATTAACAAATTATGGCCTGATAGATAACATGGGGAATTGCTAGAAAAAATTGTTTTATGAGTCATAAAATTTTCAGTCTAGAGTATATTAAGCAAGTTTATTTTTATTCGTTCTTACATGTTTCTTTCGTCAGGTTACTGACAAGTCACTCTTTGCATTATGCTGTCTTTGGCTGCAAATAACTGGAAATCTAAGTAAAAATGAAAAACAAAAAGAAATTCTTTTCTCACATAACAAATCCTGTGGTGGGTTGGTTCCAGGATCAGTAAATTTTTCCTTAGTTCTCTCAACATCCCCATGATGACTAGGCAGGAAGGGGTGAGCCCTGTGTTAAGTGTTTCTTTATTAACCACTTGTTCAGGGGCCATGGTTCTAGCACAGGCTCGTGCCTATGTCTAAGCTGGGCAAGAGCAAAGAGATATAATTACAGTGATGGGCTTAGACTCATCATTTCCTGCCTGAGTCTTGGGAGTAGCCCATGAAATGCAGGGCTACTAGATAAGTGAACAAAATGGGACTGTTGGGAAGAGACTCCACCTTGGGTTCTGCTGTAGAATCATATAAATGCTTAGGAATGACCCTTGGGTGTCTGGTTTTTAAGTTTTTTCCAGTTCCTAGACCAAAGTCTTCTCCTGGTCTCTTTATTTCTCAAGGTTCCCAGTCTCCCCTCCATCCTTGACTCCTCTCTCCTCCGCCTCCTCTCTCCTCCTTCCTTACCGTTTTCTCCCCAAAGCAAAAATAATCTCCTGTTTCCATGTAAAGCAATTTACCTATAATGCCTTCTTGCTTTGGTATTTTCCAATAAGGTCGCACTTTCTCTCTTTAGAAATTCATCGAGATATTTTCCCAAATAAAACCAGAATAATTCTTAAAAATATGCTCAGCGTGAACTGGTATAGTAATTCACTTTTCTCATTCTTTACACAGTGGGTTAACAGAAAAACAGAATGAAAATTGCATTAGAAAAATTTACTAGAAGTCTTTACAACTGTATTAGTCAGTGTTCTCCATAGAAAGGGAACCATATACTGTGTTTATAAGGCATTAGAAAAATTTACTAGAAGTCTTTACAACTGTATTAGTCAGTGTTCTCCATAGAAAGGGAACCATATACTGTGTTTATAAGGCATTGACTCACACAGTGATAGAAGCTGGCAAATTCCAAAATCCACAGGGTGAGCTGGCAAGTTGGGAACCCAGGGGAGCTGGTGATGTGGTTCTGGTCCCAAGGCCAGCAGGCTTGAGACATCGGAAGAGCTCATGTTTCAGTTCTGGTCTGAAGGCAAGAGACAGGTGATATCCCAGTGTGAAGACTGTCAGTTAGAATTCTTTTATTGGGAGGTGTCAACCTTTTTGTTCAAGTCAATTCTTTAATTAATTAAATGAGGCCGACCCACATTAGAGAGGGCAACGTGCTTTACTCAGTCTGCTGATTTAAATGTTAATCTCATCAAAAACCATAAACAGCCACAATAATGTGTGACCGTGTATCCACGGCCCAGCGAGGCCGACACATGACACTGACCATCCAGGTAACCTGTTGGTAGTGACAAATCAGAGAACTGAAAAGAAAAACCGAAGGAAGGTTCTGACCTTGTTACCTTACTTGTTACTGTCAGAGGAGCGGTTATTCCCTGAGACATGGCTAAGGTTTCTGTGGGAATGAGAAACCAGTCTACCCAGACTCTAAGTTTCTTCAACACCCACCTAGGGATCTGCTTCTCCTTCAGTCATCTTCTCCCAGGAATGTCTTCCCTGACTTTCTGGATTAAGTCTGCCTCCTGTTTACTCTACAGCATCACATACATACATACCCTTATCATATACCTCACAGGTATAGGCTTTTATCTATTTTGAAACTCCTTCCAGACTTTAATCAAATAATCACAAAGAAATGATGAAAAGGATGGCACCTGATATTTTTAACATTGTAACTTCAATGCTTGGAGTAATTGGTGCACGGTAAACACTGCATAGGTACCTGCTAAATAAATCCATGAATCAAGCAAGGAGTTGTCTGAAGTAGTTGAGCCTGAAAAGGTCATTTCTGTCTAGGAAAACTGTAGTGAGCCCAAGCTGGCATCTACTGGTTGGGGGCAAAAAAAGCATCCATGGGAATGACAAGTTTGTTTATTGCTTGATTGATTGATTGATTGATTATCTTTATTTAGGGCTGCACCCGTGGCATATGGAGGTTCCCAGGCCTGGGGTCTAATCGGAGGTGTAGCCACAGGCCTATGCCACAGCCACAGGAACATCAGATCCAAGCCGCCTCTGTGACCTACACCACAGCTCATGGCAATGCTGAATCTTCAGCCCTCTGAGTGAGACCAGGGATCGAACCCGCAGCCTCATGGTTCCTAGTTGGATTCGTTTCTGCTGCGCCATTACGGGAACTCTGGGAATGACAAGTTTAAACAGAAGTATTGGCAAGGCAATAGTTAAGTGAGGTATGGTTGCTTTCATATCAAATTTGAGTGTTGGTAGACTATTTTGATGGTGATGGGTGTGCAGCCAGCTGTTGGTAATAAAGAATTTGAATAACAAAGGCAGAGAGATAGATTTGAGGAAGCTTGTGGTCATCTAGGGGAGACTGGAAGAAGATCTGTATAGAAGCTAGGGGGAAATGTCTATATAAAGAGAATGAGGAGATAATGATATTATCAGTGGAAGAGGGTGAGAAAATCTAATCAGGGACCTGTTCAGTGAACCTGGAATTGTAAAACCGGGAAAAGAAAAGGGAGGAAAGGATAAGTAAAGTGGAGTTGAGCTACAGGATAAGATGCTGCCAAAAAAGTCAAGGAGAGGGTGTCCTTGGAGAGACAAGAGTCCACTTGAGAGCAGAGTGGTGGTAAAGATTTGATCGCATAGGATTAAGGAGGAGCTAGGTGAGGTGCAAATGAAAACAGCAAGTGTGACCGTTTCACTTGAAAATGATGGTAATAAACAGAAAGTGAAAGTCCGTGTGAAAACCAAGGACATCTCTTTGAAGAGGGAAGATATTTTTAGACTGGAAAAGATGAACATGAGAGGAAGCAGAAGGGAAAAAGGCATTATGACAAGAGAAACTAAAGATAGTTCTTATCAATAAAAATAGCTTCGTGTATTAAGAATTTTGCTTTTTCAGTCCTAGCTTGTGTTGTATGGAACACGATGGAGAATACCTGAACAAGTCTCACTTTTGTTTCAGCTGCCTTAGTTGTAACACAGCAGCCTATATCAGTTCAGCTTCTAAAATGGTTTCCACTCTTGCCCAGAACTGATGACCTTGAGTTGATATTTTCTTTGACCCCGTGTTTTTGTTTGCATGGGTAAACACAGGTTATCACGTGTTCTTCATTATCAAACTAACTCTTTTGTTTTTCCCAGAATTCTAGGAACTGAAATATATCCCTAAGGATGGCAAAATGAGTCACCGTGCTCAGAAAGGGCGATTCCTCACAGCTCTCCCCACTCCCTGTACTCCCTCTCACGCACGTGGTCCACGCTTTACTCTAATGGTGGTGATGTCCCTCTGTCACACCGTTCTTGCCAGCCCTCCGACTCAGCTCAGGGGGACCGTCATGTTAACCAGCCCCGTTCTTTGATCAAGAAAGACATTAATTAGTCGTCACCTGAATGTATTAATGGTTAACTTACTCCTAAGAAATTTATGGAACAAGGAGAGGGTTTCGGAACTTATGCCCTTACATCAAGGTCTACATTCAGGGAGTTCGAATCTGTGTGTTATTCCGGTGTCTCTGACTTCCTTTAGAAATAAGTAAGATGGCTGTTTTTTCCTTTTCTTTCTTCACCATGTTTCTCATTATAAATAAAATTCTTTTTTCCTTTCTTTCTGAGCCATCAGTTCACACCTTTCTCAAAATTTCAACATAAAACCATCCTTGGGGTATTCAGTGAATGGCCTTTGAAGTAGTTTGGTAATTCTGAGTTTTGTGAGAGTAGATTTTATTCAAGTAAAAATGGTTCGCTATTCTCTTTATTGTGCTTTTGGAAAACTTATTAGACTTAAAATGCAGTGGATCCATGCAATAGACTGCCTAAGGCCCAGATATTCTTCACTGGGTCTTTTCTAAAGCCAATTACAGGGATAGGTTGTGTGTTAGTCTCTTCCTTGGTATGCTGGTAGATACGATAGTTATCTGAGCACCTCTGACTTTTGTTATATGTTAAGATAAAGACAAAATAAAGCTTTTTAGGGAGTATTAAATGTTTCAAATATGAACATTTAAACAATGAAATACCATGAGACTATGAATAGATTGCAAAAAAGGCATCTCCTGGAGAAGAAAGTTGGCTGTAAAGTTTTTGGGAGCAACAGAGACTAACTGAAGAAACACTTTGTGCCTATGCTCCAGACACTTCCTTTTCCTCCTTACAATGTGTGTGGGATGTGACACACGGCATGGATATGAGAGTTTTCCAATGCCACTTAGAATTGTGACCTTCTTGATTTTGAGCAATTATGCTGGTCATCTCTTACCCATTTGAATATTTTTTCTTATTCTTATGACATAGAGTGACTTTATTAGAACAATATTCCTTTGTTATTCTTTTCAATAGAAGCTGCTAGTTGTCTGACTTTTTCTGTAACACATATAAAAGACAATCCTAATTATTGTTATAAAAATATTTCCCAAACTACTTCTCAGAGCCTTATTCATAATTCTCTGAGACTGGAATGACCAGTAAATGGCAGGTCCATATCACACCAAAAGCCTTAGAGGATTGTGTATATGTGGATAGTGAAGGGAAAACCAGGGGTACGCATTCTATTTTATGCAGAATAAAGTATACCTGAACAGTGGCTTTGATAGGAAGGCACCTAGTTTAAGATAATAGGATTTTCTCTATTTTAACAATAATCAGAGAAGAATCCATTAGGTTTCATGTCTGGCATCTCATTTTCTGATGATTTGAAAAATGAGGTGCAAGTGAGAATGCACAGTTAACTATTTATATTAGTGCTATGGGGGGAGGATTGTGTTCCCCAGAAAAGAAAGGTTGGAGTCCTAACCCCCAGTACTCAGAATGGGACCTTATGTGGAGACAGGGTCTTTACAGATGTCAGTGCATTAAAATGAGGTCACGAAGGTGGACCCTCATCCCATATGGTTGGTGCCCTTCTGAAAGGGGAAACTTTGGGTCCAGACACACAGTCTTCATATGGCGTTGTGAAGCTAGGAGTTCATGTGAAGACTGGAGTTTGAACCGGAGACTGACACTCTCCATCTGCCTCTACATGGATTAAATCATGAGCCACCGCAGCTGCCAACCTCAACACCCCCTGAAAGGAGCTCAGAGTGGAGATCAAGAGTGAGGCACTCTGTGCTCTGGGGAAACTGAAAGAACAGGTCTTCAGATAGATATTTTCAGAGAAGATTTTAGGATCCCAATTCCTGCATCTCCTCATATCTAGAAAAGCACTAAAATCCTTTAGGGTGGCCTTTGCTCCTTGTGACTAGCAGTAACCTTCATGAGACTAGCAGCGACCTTCTGTAAAATGTGTGCATGGTTGCAAAGTACCTCCTCCTTCACCAAAATCGCATTATATACCGACTTTGGAGCAGTTTTTCAGAGCTGTCTGAAATGCTGCCTCCTGGGCTGTAGTCCTCATTTTGCCTCCAATAAAACTTAACTGTCAACTTTTAGGTTGTGCATATTTTTTTTTTAAGTTAGCAGAATTCTGCTGCCACAAACCAAGGAACTTCCAGAAGCTGGGAGACTCACCTGAAACAGACCCTTCCCTGGGTTCTTCAAAGAGAGCATGGTCCTGCTGGCACCTTGATCTTGGACTTCTAGCCTCCAAAACTATAGGAAAATGGACTTGTTGTTAAGCCACTTAGTTTGTGGGTACTTTAGCAAACTCATACAGTTAGGGTGGGTAGTGTCAGATGGTATAATAAATAAACCTCCAAATCTCAATGCATAGACAGTGAAAAGTTATTTCTTATGAATGGGAGCAGATGCTGGTGGCTTTGACGGACAATCTTCCACAGACATTCAGAGCCCTCGTTCTTCCTCGGCTCTGGCCTCACCAGTCCCAGGACCTTGAGTCTTTGCTGGGTCCTCTGTATCCACACAGCTGAGGTGTGGGAATGGAGGGGTAGAGAAGGGAAGAAAGTTACATCTCATCAAGGACAGAAACATGGGATCCTATGAGTTTAATTTTTCCCTTGGAGCTCAGAATTGTATTGGTAATTCAGTATCATTGTCGTAAACAATATTGAGATATTTTAAAGCTTTTTGTGCCAGGCCCTTCTAAAGTGCTTTATGTGTAGCAGCTTATTTGTCTTCTTTAGTTGTAAATAACGGTACTATTATTAACCTTATTTATAATGACGAAACCAAGGATCAGAGAGTTTAAGAAACTTGACCAAGATCACACAGATGTGGATGGCAGAGCCATGAGTCAAAGCCTGACTGAAGAATCTGTTTTGAACTCCTGCATCACGTCACCTACATAGCAGATACAAATGCACTTATGAGTATTTATAAGAGCCCACAGCCATGCATCCCCACGGTTATCATTCATACTACTTTGAATGAATGCAGTCTCATGAATAATTAACTGAAAGCAGTCTCATGAGAAAGGGATACTTAAAGCAGCTTCAGGAGAGAGAAAGGGGCATAGGAAAGGACCTTGGTTCCTAGCCGCTCTTCGTCTTAACATCCTGTAACAGCCCAGAAACTTGTCTTTAGAAGTTTTAACTTTCCTTTTATACTCCTCCTTTTCTAGCCTTGTCATTTCCAATTTTTATTAGAGTATCCAAAGCTTTTCTTCTCATGTCTTCCACCACCTGAAGGAGTAAAAAATATTGACTGTGCTGTTTTCTGAAACTCATTCCTACTAGCCTATTAACCCATACAAGGAATTGCAATTCTAGGCTTTTTGTTATTTAGAATTAGATTTGGCTGCAAATAAGAGTAATCTCCCCAGTAAGCTCCTATCTTATTTAAGTTTTCTCTTTTGATGTGAAGACTGGATGTGGGCACCTAAGTCTGCTTCAGTGGCTCTGCTCCGTGGAAACCTCAGGCACCAAGGTTCCTCTTCTCTCCTTTTCTGCTGTGTGTGGCCACGTCCAAGGGCACGTCCTGTGTCCTGTGCAAAACAGCTGCTCCGTGTCCCGCTATCACATAGCCATTCCAGTCCATGGGAAAGAGGAAAGGAGGGGAGAAGGACACACTCCTCTCTTTTTCGACCTTCCTATAGTAACACACTTCACATGTGTCCCCATTGGCCAGAACTTTGTCAAATGGCCACGCCTAAAGGGAGGCTCCCAGCTAAAAACCTGGGATCCTATGACAGCAGAAAAAACGAAAATCAAATAGATGTTGGAGGATAAATAACTGTCTCTGCTGCATGCATTAAAATTCTAACTGTGGAATAAAAACTTATTGTCCTGTTCAAGAAATCCCAGGCCTCGCTTTGGAAGAATGCACTTCCTCTAAGTTGCCCTAGTCTTGGGTATGAATCTTAAAGCTGGACTTCAGGATTCATCTTGCTTTAGGGTTAGGCTGTTTAGGGCTGAGGTGCAGGTTCAGTCCCTAGGACCAGTCATTTTTTTTCTTTCCTTCTCTTAGCTTCCACGTACTCTTACATCTGTGCAAAGGTTTTCAGGTTTGGTGGATGTAAGGGACTTTCCTATTTGTCTTCTCCACGTCTGCGTCACCTCCTCAGGCTTGCATCACCTCTCACTGTTGCTTGGACTCCATTTCCTCCATTCCTGTAATGCGGTGTTTATTCAAATTACAAAGTCAGATTAAAACGTCTGAGCCCTACCTGGGAGGTCCATGGTGGCTTGTATGAGATGACGGCAGAGGTAGGAAAGCAGACCACAGCCTTAGACCCACAATGATAAGTCTATGCCATGCTCGCTGTCATAATATTTTTGTTCCTTTATTCTCAATCTTTAAGCTTTTTTCTCTTCTCTTCATTAACAAGATTTATATATCACACCACTAGGTGTGAGTAATATGCACTGAGGACTTAATTAGCATATCACTGTAAGGTAATTTGTCTGACCAGTGGATACCGAATCTAAACTGATATGGAAATGAGAAATTTTTTTCTGCCTTTTCCAGAAGAATACAAATCAAAATAAATTTCAAGTTGCATGATCCTTGGCCACTGTTTTCTCAGGAGACCCATCATCTCATTAATACGATTATAATATTTGTATAAATGTATTTTGTCTATACAAACATTTCTGTGTATCTGTGAAGCAAAAGGAAATACTTTTAAATTCTTTTAAAAAACCCAGAGAGAACTGGAATTCACCACTGAAACTTTTGTTTTATTACAGGTTTTTAATACATTTAATTGTCTGCTTGTGAGGATAAAATAGGTCATTTATTAGCCTAAGTACTGCCCACAAAATGTGAAGAGGGAAGAGAATATTTTCAGTTTAATAAAGTTAACATCTGGACACTAAATAGGAGTGCTGTTTTTGTCAGGAATATTTTTTTTTCCCTTGCAGGAAAATGATGCCAAGTTTTTTAGCTTTGCTACACTTAACGCTGAGGATTCTAATTGCAGAATGAGTCTTGATTGCAGCGTTCCTGTTGGAGTTATAAACTGAATGGACCTTCTGAGTAAAAGCTGAGCCAAGACAGTAAACCACCGATGTGAATGTTTTAGCCGTGTGGCTTTATTTTCTTTGCATAGCTGAGCAAAGTTAGAATATTTCTCTTTGATGATGATTTGTTTTGGTTATTTTATCAGGCTCTTTAATATATATTTTTGTTATCTTGTTTCGACTGGATTCCTTTTGTTCAGGCCAAGGTGGATTACAGGTGCTTTGCAACTTGGGTAAGGTTAATTTACATGCAATAAACTACACATACTTTAACTGGGCGAGTTCCAGTTGCTCCCTATACCTGCTTCACTCTGTGTTATCAGCCTTTTAGGTTTATGTGATATATTTTGATTTGAATTTAGATTTCCCTAGTGACTAGTAATGCTGAATATCTTTTCGTGTGTTTCTTGGCGCTTGCTATATATGCCCCCTGGTGATGTGTGTTTTTCAAAACTTTTGCTCATTTTAAAAAACTGCGTTGTTTTAAGTGTTCTTTACATTTATATGGTGTTCTAAATACAGATCCTTCATTCTACATGTTTTTTAAGCAGTCTGTCCATGACTATGGCTTGTCTGTTTGTTTGCTTGATGGTATCATTTATTCAAAAATCAAAAAAGCTTTTGGGAGTTCCTGACGTGGTACAGTGGAAACGAATCTGACTAGGAACCATGAGGTTGAGGGTTGGATCCCTGACCTTGCTCAGTGGGTTAAGGATCCGGCATGGCTGTGAGCTGTGGTGTAGGTCACAGACGTGGATTGGATCCTGCATTGCTGTGGTTGTGGTGTATGCTGGCAGCTGCAGCTCCGATTCCACCCCTAGCCTAGGAACGTCTGTAAGCCGCGAGTGTGGCCCTAAAAAGCAAAAAAAAAAAAAAAGGAAAAGGAAAAATTCAAAAGCTTTTAATTTTGATGAGGTTAAGTTTTTCAAAAATTTTTTATGGACTGTGGGTTTTATGACCTAAGAAATTTTTAACCTATTGCAAGGTCGCAAATCTTCTCCCATGTTTCTTGCAGAAATTTTATACTATTAGATTTTACATTTCAATCTATGATCTGTGTTGAATTTGATTTTTAATGACTTGTAGGAAGTAAAGTTCAAAATGTTTTACTTATTTATTTATTTTTTTGGCTATGCCCATGGCTTGTGAAAGTTCCCCAGACAGGAATCAAACCCAAGACACAGCAGTGACAGTTGAGCCACGGAAGTGACAATGCAGAATCCCTAACCTCTAGGCCACCAGGGAG
Organism: Catagonus wagneri; assembly: GCA_004024745.2. Taxonomy (NCBI): domain Eukaryota; kingdom Metazoa; phylum Chordata; class Mammalia; order Artiodactyla; family Tayassuidae; genus Catagonus; species Catagonus wagneri. The sequence continues at coordinate 4,783,059 of PVHT020000077.1, read as the reverse complement.
CTCTCAGTGTTTATTTTAAAGATATGGATTATCTAGTCATTCAAGTGCCTTTTAAGGGAAAGGGTCTTCTTTCTCCATTAAATTGCCTTGGCACCTCTACCAAGAACTAGTTGACTATATATGTGGATATCCTTATGTCTTCTTTATGGGATTTTAGTATCTCTTTATCTGTTCATTACTTCCAAACAGTCTTGGTTATTGTCACCTTGTAAAAAGCTTTTTTTTAAATCATGTTAAGTCCTCCAACTTTGTTCTTTTAAATACTTTCCTGGACAATTCTAGGTTCTTTTATTTCATGTATATTTTTAAAAATTAGTTTGACAATTTCTACTAAAATAAAGCACTCGTTGAAATTGCATTAAATTCGTAGATGAGTTTAGTTATAAATAACATCTCAGTGATATTGGGTTTTCTAATCCATGAACATGTTATATTTCTCCAGTTAGGTCTAAAAGTGTTTTGTAAATTCATTGGAATTTTTGCAAGTAGGAACAGTTTTACTTTTCCTTTTCTGATTGGTATGCCTTGTACTTTAGTTTCTTGCCTTGCTGCAATGGCTAGGACTTCAATTAGTATGTTGAAAAGAAGTGGCGAATAAGAGCATTCTTGCCTTAATAATTTTTAGGGGGAAATGTTCGATATTTTTACATTATGATATTAGCTATGTATGATTTTTAAAAGTCAGATTGATGAATATCTTCTATTCCTAGTTTGCTAAAATATTAATTGTTGGGAGTTCCCTTCTTGGTGCAGTGAAAACGAATCCAACTAGAATCCATGAGGATGCAGGTTTGATCCCTGGACTCTCTCAGTGGGTCAGGGATCTGGTGTTGCCCTGAGCTATGGTGTAGGTCGCAGATGAGGCTCAGATTGCACCATTGCTGTGTCTGTAGCTTAGGCCAACTGCTGTATCTCCGATTTGACCCCTGGCCTGGAAACTTCCATGTGCCGTGAGTGTGGCCCTAAAAGAGCAAAAAAAAAAAAAAAAAGTAAATTTTAATTGTGAATTTGTGTTGAATTCTGTCAGCTGCTTTTTCTGCATCTACTGGAATTTTATGAAGAATCACCTTTGTTATTTTAATACAGTAAATTACATGGTTTTCTTTTCTTTTCTTATTTTTTTTAGGGCAGCACCTGGGCATTTGCAAGTTCCTGGGCTAGGAGTTGAATCCGAGCTGCAGCTGCTAGCCTACACATAGCCATAGCAATGTAGGATCTAAGCTGCTTCTGCAACCTATGCCACAGCTTGCAGAAACACTGGATCCTTAACCCACTGAGCAAGGCCAGGGATTGACAGAGACAATATGGGGCCCTTAACCCTGGAAACTCCTTTTGTAATTAAAAAAAAAATGGTTTTCTGTTTTAATTTATATATTATTATACCTGATTGTCCTTCTATCTATCTTACTGCAGTTTTTTAAAATGGTTGTTTTAGAGATAATGGTATATGCCTCTAACCTTTCTCAGATTACTTAGAGCTAATATTCTGTCATTTAATGTAAAATTAGGAAACTTGCAATCGTGTAGATCTCTTTAATACTTATAAATTGGCAATATATATGTGGTAAAATATTACAAATGTAAATATTGAAAACCTCACAGAACAATGTTTTAATTTTTATTTTAAATAGTCATAGGATATTTTATGGAAATTGAAAGGAAATAATCAGCTGTTTACCATTTCCAGTGCTTTTTGTTTTTTCCTGAAGATCCAGATTTCACTCTAGAAACACTTCTGTTTTTCATTTTTTGGGTTTTTTTGGCAAGCTCATGGCCTGTGGAAGTTCCTGGGTTAGGGATCGAGCCCACATCACAGTAGTGACACCATGCTGGATCCTTAACCCACAGAGCCACAAGGAAACTCACTGGGAACATTTCGTTTTACGCTAAAGAAATGCATTAAGCATTTCTTATAGTGAAGGTCTTGCTGGTGACACAGTCTGTTGGCTTTATCTTAAATTTTCTTTGTTTCACCTTTATTTTTAAGAACATTTTTCACTTGGCCTATTTGCATTGACTTTTTAAATTTCAGTACTTTAAATATATCATTCCACTGTCTCTGGTTTCCATGGTTTCCAATAAGAAGTTTCTGATTACTTGCATTGTGATTCTAACTATGTATTGCGTCTTCTTCTTCTGACTACTTCCAAGTTTTTCTCCTTACCTTTGGTGTTTTGCAGCTTGAACTTTGATGTAGTTCTTTGAAATATCTTTTTGGGGGAATTTTCAGACCTTCTTGAATATGTAAATTTGAGACATTCATATAGCCTGGGAAATGTTTGGCCATTTTATTTTATTTTATTATTTTTATGGCCACACCCACAGCATATGGACATTCCAAGGACAGGTACTGAATCTGAGCCGTAGTTGTGACCTAGGCAGAAGCGGTGGCAATGGTGGTGGATACTTTAACCCACTGCACCAGGCTGGGGATTGAACCCGTGCCTCCTCAGTGACCTGCAGTCAGGTTCTTAACCCACTCTGCGGAACTCCCGTTTGGCCATTTAATTTTTGTTGTTGTTTTTTTGTTGTCTTCGCCTTTTTTTAGGGTCACACATGTGGCATATGGAAGTTATCAGGCTAGGGGTCAAATCGGAGCTGCAACTGCCAGCCTACGCCACAACCACAGCAACGCCAGATCCGAGCCACATCTGCGATTTGCACTGCATCTTGTGGCAGGGCCGGATCTTTAATCCACTGAGTGAGACCAGGGATCAAACCCGCATCCTCACAGATACTAGTCAGGTTGGTAACCTGCTGAGCCAGAACAAGATTTCCTGTTTGGTTATTTTAAACGTAAACATTTTTCCTTTCCTATTTTCTATCTCTTCTTTTCTTCTGAAATGAAACTGATATGCAGAGAGCCCTCCCCTGATGTTCATGGTGGGCAGAGTAAACCAATGAAGCGAATTTCTTTTGCGGCACAATTTAGCCTACAATGGGTTTTGTCAGCAGGTATCATTTCATTGTGCATTGGTCAAATTTTTACATTTTCCAAGTAGAGGTTCCCGAATAATGGAAAATGTGGAAAACTTTAAGAGAATTAGAATAACAGTTAACAGCTGAAAAAGTAGAAAAATCAGATGCTGCTTACACATTAGAGGCAGTGGGCTTATTTAGCCTGGGCAGGGAATAGTCCCTAAAGAAAAGGGAGCAGTGCTGGCTGACCCAGAGGATGGGCTCCAGGTGCATTCTGAGGCTGCTCTGAAAATGGAAACTAAATGCTGTTCTGGAAGGATTGTCTCATGCCACATTGTGTTCATCCCAGGACTAGATCATGAAGAGACCTTATACACAAAATTTCCTTGCTAAGATTTGAAAAGTAAGATAGTTTTCCATGTATCTAGAATAGTTTATATAAGGTCCCTACAGAGGATGTAGGTGCTGACTCTTTTGATCTCTCAAGGTCCCTTTCAACCCTATCATTCTATAATTCTATAATTAATTAGTGAATGAAATGATCATTTAATTAGTGGTACAATTAAATCTGCCTGGGGAATACTTAAATCCCTGGCATTCATGAAGAAACCATAGATGTTGTTTCCTTGAAAAGACCCTTTGGGGAAGTAGTCTTGCTGAGTTATCAAAGAATCCTCTGCCTTTTGGCATCATTGAAGGGACGTTTTGTTTATCACAGGACAATGCTTGATAGAAAATTAGTAATCATATACAATAGCATAGCAAGAGATCAACTGCTTTGCTTTTGGCAAGAGCTAATGATTTTTTTTTTGCAAGACCAGCATAATACATGATTTTGCCAACCATTTTTCATAAAATAAAAAATTTGCATACATTTTTGCAAGAATGAGCCATAGAATTAAACACTAGGAATCATCTAAAGCAATAGCTGAGCATAAATTTAAAAGATTGGATCTAACATAGCACAACAAAAAAATCATACTAGACCTGCCTCATTGCACTGAATTTCTGTAGAGCATAAAAGTTTCATCAGAAAACAAAACAGTGGAAATAATAAATAGATACTATAAATTAAAACTGGTGCAATTACAAAGGGGTATTCCCCAAATAATTCTTCTACATAGGGTGTGTTCTAATTGTATTAAAACATCTCTTTTTTTTTTTTTTTTGCTTTGCAAAACAAATTTTACTCTCCAAATTAAAAGAAAAAAGTTGTGATGTGCATGATTATAACAGGCTCCAAGTCTTTTGCAAAACAGAGAATCTGAATATTCTTAATATGACACAATTGGATACAATAAAGCTGAATTTCTCTTAATGTACAAAGCCCTCTTCTTCCACATTCAAATGATTTCCCAGTGATACACTTAAACCGAGACTCATTATAACATTTATATTATTCCTGTTATTGTAGTTAGAAAGTATACTTGTACTTCATGAAAGGGAAGATGTAATAACTGTTGTTAAAAAGAAGTCAGAGGGGTGTGAAATAGCTGTTTTAGCTCTCCAAAGGAAAAACTATATCAGTTCATTTAAGCTAAATACATTCGGATGCCTCTTGGCCATTACTTTTATTTATTGTATTTTATTTGGCCACCAGAGATCGAACCTGTGTCACAGTCGTAACCTGTGCAACAACCGCGGCAATACCAGCTCCTTAACCCTCTGCACCAAGTGAGGGAACATCCTGACCATGACTTTTAACCCATGTTTACTTTTTCTAATTTTCACGGATGGCTGATATGGCACATATTCCTCCAACAATGAAACTGACCTTTTCTGAAGTTTTCTGCTGAATTATTCACCCAGAGGGAAATTTGCTTAAGGAGTGTTAGAAACTCTTGGGAAACAGAACCAAACTTTACAATCACTTAAAAAAAAAAGTAAATAAGTATATTAACATTTCGTAATATCAATGTCTGCTTCCCAATCTAAATTTTATGGCAGAATGTGAATACAAGAAGTATCTCCCTTCTACTTGCAAAGAAATGATCGGGCATGTGTGGTGGGTAATTAAAGGATGGGTTTAATCTTTCCTGTGTAAGTTGGAGTGTGCGTCTCTATAGCATCTGTCTTATTTGGGCCTGCACGTTATGTGACCCCTAAAACAGATGCTTCTGTGGTACTGGGCCAGCACCCTGTCATACACACTTTTTGTGGATCACCAGCTACCACTGCGGCCGCTTCCATTTCAGTTACCCTTGATTGGTCTAACAAACCATTGTTAGAATCATCATTGGCTCAAGAAGAGAAACCAGAAAGGAAATAAAGAATAAGTGAGAGAATAGTTTCAGTACGTATCTTTACTTTTGCTAAATATTCCTCTCAAAACTAGCCTTCCCCCATGGACTTCAACATGATGGGAGTTTGCCTGGTACTAGTTTATGCTGGAAAGAACCAGTTAAAATAATTCTGATTTTTTATTTTTGTTCTATAATTGAAACAATAAGAACTCAGTTACCTGGAAGCCTAACAAATTTCTGTGACCCATGGTGGCCTTTTTTTTTTTTTTAAGAAAAAAAGGGCGAGAAAAGCAAGTAGATGTATTTATAAAAACATTGTCTAGGGCGTATATGGGTAAAGCAGGTATTTAGGCTGATTTTGTCTACTTGGCTTTTGCACACATTTGGTTATAATATAGCAGGTGATCTGGACATCTGTTGTTTCATTTCCAGGTGCCTTGTCAGGTCCTGGCACACAGCTAGCTGATGGCTGTAACGTGATCCCCAGACTGGAAGGAAGCAGGTGACATACCTGTACCTCCCCTGCCTGTAACTCCAGAGTCACCATTAGAGGGGAGCACATAGACTGTGAGCTTTGGGAAAAATAAAATTAGCTCTTTGGAAAATGTTGGGAACCTAGTCTTAAAATTTTCTGCAAGGAGCTATAATAAAATGACGACCTTGAGATGCTAGAAGACTGCTATTACATTTTTGCATTTCACAAAGAATGCCCTTTTTTCAAGTAGTGTACAAAGACTTTTAGAGGTTGTCTTCGTTTGCCTTTCATCAAACGCAGCTCCTGAAAGAAAGCTTTGGGGAGTAAATAGTTTGGAAGCTGACGCAAAAAGGGCTGTTCCATAGTGGAGAAATAGGCAGGGATGCAATGAAGTCCAAGCAAATGTGTCCTGAGGGGCACATCGCGACAGTGGGCAATGGGGGCTTACATGCAATGGGGACCCTCATCAGTTATCCTGTGTTGGGATGAGGAAGCTGGAAAATCTTTCCACCAGCTCCCATCTCTCTTCACTTGAGAATGACTTCTGCAGTGCTAACTTCTTAATATTTGCTGCCCTCTGCCAGGGGTTGAGCCAAGCACACTTGTGTCGCCAGTAAAATTGGTCTGGTAAACAGAAGCATGGAACGGTGGAGCAGAAGAGAACTGTGTCAGGTTAGTGCTGGCACAGGGGGAAGGGATACAAGTAGGCACCAACAGGTATGTATTGCTGTCCGTTAAGGAGCGAGAACAGCTATGAAGTCATATTCATGTACATCCATTATACAGATTAGGGCTCAGACAGGAAGACAGAACCCCTGTGCATTATAGGGAATAGGGCACTGTTGCTTGAGGACAAACTGAAACCTGTCAGGGCTTCCAACCTCTACCGCAAAGGTGAACCAGAGAAGAAGCTGGGGCTCTTTGCCAAAGAAGAGCACATGAGTCTGGCCCCAGGCTAGAGATGCGAAAGGAAGAGATACTGCAACAGTTCAGGGAGCTGGATGGGCTCCAATGATGCAGCCAGGAGATCATCGACCATGTAACATGATGCAGCCTTGCAGGTCAGTATCCTGTATCAGCCTTCGGAAGGCAGAGGCTGCTGCTTATCTCCTGACTTCTAGCACTCACAGAAATCTCTCCTGTGGTCACTTCTTACGCCGCCAACATGGTTTCTTAGCATGCCACTAAGTTCACAGGTTGCAAAGTCACCATGTCCGTGTCCTTTAAGTTAAATTCTATTTACTGGGAAGTTTAATTCTATTTATGAATGTATGTGTACATTTACAAGGGAGATGCCTGCATATATGCATAAAATCCAGGGCACAAGTAAACTCAATAGATCCTGATATTTTTTTAAGCTCTAAAATTTAAAAGCTTTTAGAAGTTTAGAGATACTTGAGTGAAATAATTCTCTGATTAATCTTTATTTTTAACAAAAATTATGTAATTTCTCATGATGTTAGATAATCAGGGTTTTATTTGATTAGGTGTAATGTGTGTGGAGGGCAAGGGGATGTCTATATGTGTGATTCATCAAGGCATGAACTCTCTATTTCTAGATTCTCCCCCTCCCCCCAAAAATTCACATGCTCTCATTGTGGGAGCTTGAGCTAGTCACCACAGAATGTAAGTGGAAGAGTTTTATGAACCATGTTGGTCCTCTTCCCGTACTTGTTTATTTTGTAATCTATTATGATAACTGTACTTTCAATGATTTTTATAAGTTTAACATGACTTTTAGTGATGCTTTAAAGGTGTTTCTTTTTTGGAATTTGCCATCAGGACCCAGAACAAATGCAACAGTTTTCTTTCAACCTAGGCTAGAAAAGCACTGTAGCATTTGTGTGCCCACAAGAAATTCGTAGGCGAGGCATAGGTATTCTGGATCCTTTCATGTTAGACTTAGAGGGGACCTGGGGGAGTGATGAAGGCATCTGAAGGTGAGATGGAAATTACAGTGTAAAGGTGATGCTACAGTGCGACAGAGGCCAGAAGGAAAGCTCAGGATAAAAACAGTGGGATGTTGGAACAGGCTTGAAATTGCTTATATGAGCTGATTGTGGGTAACTGTCTCCAAATCTCAGCTTAGTGACATCACATTGGTGACTTGGAAACATCTGTGGTGAAGGTGTCTGTAACACAGAATTTGGAAGACACTGCACATCAGGGCTTCCTCCTCCCTTCACCCCTACCAGCCTGAGAGCCGCTTGTGAAACCTGCACCACTAGGAAAGTATGAAGTTAACCGCTTGCTTTTCTTCTTTCATATTTTGGGCAGACCTTTCTCTGCCCAGGGTACTGAAGTGTGGTTGATGAATGTGTGCTTCAGTCTATGACTTTATTTAACTGTTTGTAATGCTCATCCTGAGATGTGAACTCAGACCATCTACAGACCTTTGTTTTGCGCTAAAATCTCTTCCACACTTACTTCACACCCACTGCCAGTGCGGTACTGGGTGCCAGGGACCCCAGAGCAATTACAACCCACATGGCTCTTGTCTTCACAGGGTTTGCATCTCCACAGGTTCTCGGCCTTGCCGCTATTGACATTTTTTTTTTTTTTTGCCTTTTGTCATTTTATGGCCTCGGGTTTATGGCCGCACCCGCGGCATGTGGAGGTTCCCAGGCTAGGGGTCTAATCGGAGCTGTGGCCACTGGCCTGCGCCGCAGCCACAGCAACGCAGGATCCGAGCCGCGTCTGCAACCTACACCACAGCTCGCGGCAACGCCCGATCGTTAACCCACTGAGCAAGGGCAGGGATCGAACCCGCAACCTCATGGTTCCTAGTCGGATTCGTTAACCACTGCGCCACGACGGGAACTCCGACATTTTGAATTGGGTGGTTCTCTTTGGTGGGATGTTTAGCGGCTTTCTGGCCTCTCTCCACTAGATGTCAGTAGCAACAATCCCCCACCCCCAGCCCCAGTTGTGAAAATCAGAAATGTCTTCCTGTTGCCAAATGCCCCCCTGGGGCACAAAACTGCCCAGGTTGAGAACTTCTATGATAAATGACTATAAAGTAAGAGAAGCTAATTGTATGAGAGAAGCTAGTGCTTGAATAGATACAATTGTCATCTCTGTTTCACAGTCGGAGAAACAGAAGCACTCAGAGAAATCACTCAGGTACTTAAGTGGTCAGAGTAGGATTAGAACCCATGTCTGCTTGTTGTTACAGGTGATTCCTAAATTGGACAAACAGGAAAAAAACTGGATAGATAGCCAGATAAGATAAACTTGGAGAGAAGAAGTTGTTCATGGCCAAGAAAAGCGCTGTTGGTCATAGATTTTGGGGAAAGCCATTTTAAATATTGATGAAAAATACAGGTATTCATACCGTTACCAAAATATCGGCTGCCTCTGTACACTGATGCCAAATAGGAAGGTGGAGACAGAGTTGGAGGAAACAGAAAAAGTAGCTTTAATTGCCAGGCAGTGAGGGAACACAGCGGGGTAGAGCCTCAAGGACTGCGCCCCACTTGGAGGCGTAGTGAGGAGGTCAGGACAGTGCCTGAGGAGCGGGGCGTGGTCAGCTCATGGATGTTTTCCTGACTGGTGGGTGAGTGGTGAGGTAACTGGGTGTGGGCATCATCGACCTTCTGGTTCCACCCGGTCTGCGGTCTCTGTGCTTGTGAGCAGCGTGCAGCTGGCTTCTTCCACCTCGTGGGTGCTTCAGCACCTGCAAAACAGCTCCAAGGACATGGCCCAGAATATATATTTTTTTGTCTCTCTCCTTTTTTTTTGAAGGCCTCAGCCATGGCATATGGAAGTTCCCAGGCTAGGGGTCAGATTGGAGCTGCAGCCTCTGGTCTACACCACAGCCAGAGCAATGTCAGATGCGAGCCGTCTTCGACCTACATCACACTCATGGCAACATCATATCCTTAACCCAATGAGTGAGGCCAGGGTTCAAACCTCCACCCTTCTGGATACTAATAAGTTTCATTACCACTGAGCCACAATGGGAACACCCAGAATATCATCCATAGTCTTTGAAGAAGAACTAAAGTTTCTTGACTTTGTTAAATGGCTGAATTATTATTACTGTTATCATTTTCCTCTGTATTTTCTCACTTCTCTTATTAAATTGGTTCTCTGACTAGAGTTTTTCTATAGATAAAAAGCCAGGTACAGGTCATGGGAGGGGGTCCACTCCAGGAAGGCCTCCCGGGGTCTTGCTTCATTACAGTGTCATGGCCAGAGACCCTATATAAGTACATAAAGCTCAGGTTTCCTAGAAATAACATCCTAAGAATATAATTACAAAGGGTCCTATGAAAAAGGAAAGGCGAATTGTCTAAACCTCATGAGACTGTGCGACACCTTGGGAGCTTCCTTAGGAGCTCCTGTTGGAAAAGGACACGCATAAGATGTGGCGGAAGTAGATTCTGGATCATGATGAATGGTGCACATTTATAGAAGTGATTTCTGGAGGTGATGCCCAGAATGAGTTGAGGCTTGCAAAAAACGCCAAAGACAACAAAAAGGCTCTTTAAAGCCACGTTTGGAGCAGGAAAGGAAACGGAGAGGCCCTCTGCCTGGAGCAGATGGTGTAATGCTGACGGATGACAGAGGGAGAGCCCAGCTCTTCAGCTTCAATCCTGCTAAGCCTGTTCCACCAACGGAAATCATGTTTCAATGGGGGAGGTATTTTAGAACAAATATTTTGAAAGAAATCAAAGCCTGAGAAATTGCAGAAGTCAAAAGGCACCTGCTTTAAATGGATTAAAATTCAGTTTCATCTATTTGTTCATTCATTCATCAAAAGTTAAATAACACGCTCATACATTGGGCTGAGCAAGGGAGGAATGGTCACTCTCAGTTCCTGGATTCAAGGACTTCCTGCTTTAGTGGAAAGAAGCAAATGAAATTCCCTGGCATACTTTGTCCGTCTGGTATTCCACCTGCCATGATAGGGCCACGTATAGGATTCAGTGGGGGCTGGCCCTGGTGTGAAGAAGGGAGGATGTTAGGTCACAGTTTTCCCAGAGTACCCCCAAACTGGAAGGAAGAGGGAAGGGTACGGATGGAGAGGATGCTGCTGAGAGAGCAGTGCATGCACATGGGCCAAAAATTACATTACGGGCTCCTGGGAGAGTCTGCCTGACCATACAACCATCGCTGGAAAGTTTTGAGGAAATATAGTGACTGGAAGTGGTTCTGGAAGACTGGAGATGATTAAAAACTTGATTTTCAAAAATAGGGTCACACAGCAGTTCCCTGGTTATCTAGTGGGTTAAGGACCCAGCATTGTCACTCCTGTGGGATAGGTTTCGACCCCTGGCCTGGGAACTTCTGCAGGCTGCTGGCTTGGCCAAAAAATAAAAAATGAAAATGAAAAAAAAAAAAAGGTCACACAGAAGAAGAATTGATCCTCCTGTTACAGATCTTAACTGTTTGACTCATATGTCTAATGCTCTTTGTACCAGACACTTATCAAGTGAAAGAGAGGCTATTTCACATGTGGGTTTGTTCCCAATGATGCCTCTCCTCTTTTTCCCGTGTTTGATTGTAGATGAGATAGTTCTAGAATCAGAATTTTTTTTTTCTCTCTGGATAGAAGCACCTTCTGGAATTTACTGATTCTGGTGGGATCTGCATGGAGGGTTCTGAGTTGGGTGATCAGGCCCACCATCTCTGGTTGGGCTGCAACCTACCAGTCTGCAGGGCCTATACTTGCCCAGCTTCAAGACCAAGGAAAAAGCCTGGAGTCAGCAACAGAGACATCAGTGGTTTAACGGAAGGGGGAGCTTCGATGTCTGAAGCAAGGTCCTGGAGCAACACCCCACAGTGTGCAGTGGACAGCAGGCAAGATGTGACGGGAGTCTCTACTCCCAGAGGGAAAGGGGAGGTTGCCAGTCATAGGGGGAATTGATGTCAGGTTGGCTCATTGGTTGCCAGGGAAACCAGGAGAGAGGCACTCCCCTCACCTCTCCTTTAATAAGAACACCAGCTGGGGCCTGGGACAAGTGTGCAGGAAATTCAGACATGTGTAAGGTGTAGGTGGTGCAGGCACTCGGTGGAGCAAGGGATGCACAGAGAGCAAGAGAGTAGCCATCTTGAGTGATATGGCCATACATATGGCCATGCAGGGTGTCCACAACCCCACAGGGTACCAGTCTCGGGGCACTGGGGCCCCATAGGTAGAACGAGTAGGTAGCAATCTAAAATAATGTTTATCAACATATTATCACTTCCAGGCAGGAGTTCTCTAGTGAAGTAATGCAGGACTCCTTGGTTCTGTCTCAGCAGCATTATTTTAGCATTGAAATGCAGTGACCAAAATTACAGATGATAAATAACCCAGAGAGATAGATTGTAAGTTGGATGAGTCAAAATTAAACAACTGCCAGCTTGCAATGAAAGACCAAAACGCCAAGTGTGAAATTTATCACAGATTAAATATAAGGCTCTGAATTTTGTTTAAAAAATCAATTTTGTGAGTACAGGTTAGGGGAGACAAAACGATTTATGTAAAAGGAGGCTTGTAAAGTTTAATTAATCATGAGCTCAATATAAACCAGTAATGCAATGTGGCTGCTGAGAAAACAAAGGTGATCTTTCTTTTCTCTTGGAATTCTCCTTCCTTGATGCTTTGCCAATTACAAAACTAAGAAACACTTGTTTTAAAAAGTGAAATCAAAATACAACTTTAAAAGGAGGTAAAAAGGAAATGCGAATCCTCTCCTTCTTTCTAGTTCTTGGCCCCTTAAACAAAAGATTATCCATCCAAAATGTCAACAGTGATGAGGTTAGGAAACCCCCAGCATCATATTAACATATTCAGCATATTTTTCTGCATATACCATGCGTCCTAGAAATTACCGCCAAGTACATTTTTCATGCCAGAGTTTCTCCTCCTATAAAATTGGGATAGGAAGAGCAACTGCCTTGAGAGTTGTGGTGAAAATTAGATTAAATACAACATGAAAAGCCTTTAGACCAGTGTGGAAGAAAATCTGGTAGAGTGCTGTGAAGAGTGAGTCTTTATTCAAAATGCCATGTCAAAGGAGGAGCTGAAGGAACTTTCTGCCTTGGGGAAAAAGGGTGGAATTTTTATAGAGCTTTAGCAAAAAGAGGTCAGCAGAAGTTCAGCTAGTTTGGGGACTAGGTGCTGGAAAAGGGTCCTCACAGAGAAAGGAGCTGCTCTTTTGGACTAGTCGCTGTGGGCTGGGTTTGGGTTTTATCTTGAGGAAGAGGGAGGAGGAGCTGGGGGGCTAAGCTCACCCAAGGGCGGGATGGAAATTAGTCCTTTAGGGCCTCTGATATTGGAAGGTAGAATGTGCTCAAAAATGTCGTACCTGTTATTCTGTTTTCCCTGCATCGTGGGCAGGCTCTGAAGCGTCTCACCTCTGGGAGCCATTAGGAAAGGAGGCTGAAATTCTTTGGGTTGCACGTGCTCTTGGGTTCCACAACTTGACCTAGAAGTTCAACTGCACCCCTTCCAAGGAGCCAGTGACCCCCCTCTCCCTTGGGCCCTCTGTCTTCCTTTTGTGGAAATAAATAAAGACCACCTAGATGAAAAAAGCAAAGGCTATTAATTCAGAGCTTACTAAGGCAAGCGACTGGTCTCTTGAGTTTTGGTAGACTCAATGACAGGAAGAGGGGCGGGGAGGCCATGGGTGTGCCCTGATGGAGGCTGCAGATGTGCCCTGATGGAGCCAATGGGTGAGAGGAAGCTAGAATCAGGGGATCCATGTGTTCAGTTAGAAACTTACATTTGGCTTTCTGTAGTTGGTCCTAAGTTGGAAGTGGAGGCAAAAATCAGGGAAGCTGTCAGTCATTAATCAAGTCCCGGCCATTTGGGGCCAACAGTTGCAGAGGCTTTTGTTTGACTTTGTGGCTTGCTGCTAAAGATGATTCCATGGCTTCCTGCAGGTCTGACTTAGAGCAGACTGGCTTCTTGGGTGATTTATTGTAGGTAAGGGGTTGGTTTCCTGGGCAGGTAGCTGCAGGTTGTGGGTCAAAATCTGTTTTTATGTATGGTCCAAGCTTTGTCCGTTTGTATCTTCAGATTCCGCCACTTCGCATTTCTTCTCATTCTCTCTTCCTTTCTAAGCGCTGGCTTGGGGATGGGGAAAACAATAAATAAATAAACTCTTGCCTTTAAATGGTCATGTATTTATTCAAATTCATTGTTTCTAATGTAAATTTTGTGATATAAAGGACTAAAGATTTTGATGCTCAGATTCTTGAGACTTGACCCTTAATGTTCGAAAGCTAAGAATGGTCCACTTTTGTTATTCTTATTCTTAGCCCTCCCAGAGTCAGCGACAAGGGATCAGGGAAGAGCAATATGGGAAAGGATATTAAAAACTAAACAGCTCATAACAAACACATATGACATAAGATTTATTGTATTTACATTAGGTAATATCATTAAGTTGCTCTTTCTAGAACTTCCAAGGAAATCTAGAATTATTGAAAGGATTGTTGAAAAACAAGCCTTTTTTTTTTTTAGGGCTGCATCCATAGCATATGGAAGTTCCCAGGCTAGGGGGTTGAATCGGATCTGCTGCTGCTGGCCTACACCACAGCCACAGCAACACCAGATCTGTGCCCCATCTACGACTCACAGCAATGCTGGATCCATAACCCACTGAGTGAGGCCAAGGATCGAACCCACATCCTCATGGATCCTAGTCAGATCCTTAACCTACTGAGCCACAACAGGAACTACAGAACACGCTTTTAGAACCAAGGTATTGGGTCAGAGTCTAGAATGAGACCTGGCAATAAATGGTGTTGGAGAAGATAAGCTTTTCTTTCTTTTCTTTTTTTTTTAAGTGCTATACATTAGTTGCTGAATTAGTTTATTGAACTTAGTTTTGTATCTTCTAGGCATACCTGTCAGTATGTACAGGTCAAATTTCTTATAGCTTGTGGTATTTGTTATAGATCTTTGAGTGCATACATTAATTAAGGCTAGTGTTTATATCCTAAAACTGAAAGGTAGTTCAAATGAGTTCCTTGAATGTTGCACATGCACCCTCTGTAATTTCTCATCAGGGTGATTAGTCTAAAGTTAATTTCTACTTGCAATTCTCACAGGGCACTGGCATTTCCATTTTGGTATCAGGTTTGCTTTTTTTTATAATACAAGTACAAGAGCATGGTGATAGCATATCTCTTCAATCTGTTTTCAGATTATTACTAAATTAAAATACAGATTACTAGATAAAATATAGTTCCACTAAATTGGAACTTTCGTCATGTTTATTCCATTTGATTTTGAATTCAGCAATATTTCCTAAAATATTTATACACTAACTTTTGGCTGGTGCAAATGAAAACATTTGAAGGTAAGGATATTAATATTATAGAACTACATGATAAAAATAAACCACGGGGAGTAGCTTTTCAAATATCCCTATCATGCCAGCACTAATGAGATATTTTTGCAATAAATACATTTTGCATATGACATTTAAAGCAGTTGATTAAAGGAAAGGACAGATTGAAAGCGAGCAGGAGCAGAGATAAGATTTTTATTTCCTATCTCCTCTCTCTCTCCTCTTTCTGATTGCATTAGTGAGCTACCCAAGGAGGGGGCAGTTCATGAAGCCTTGGTCATAACCTGCTGGGATGCACAGGTGAAAGATTGCTGAGTTCTGTTGCCTTGGTTCTCACGTCTCTTCCTTTCAAAGCCTGGAGTATACGAGAGGTGTTTTTATTGCTTTGTAAGAGTGTAGTTGCTTCAAAAGACTTAGAATTTGTCTAAAGGGGTATCTGTGAAAAAGACATGGCCAGGTACATGCCCTGCTGCACTGAATACTAATATACCTTCAGTAGAGGCACATTATGCTTTTATTTCTGACTGTACATTGAATTATTTACACCTTCAAGGCAGCTGATTGAACTGTAGCATCAGTCAATTAGCAAATCAAAAATTTATATGATTCCAATTTAGCATGGAGTCCTTCTCTCTCTCCTTTTTTCTTTTTAGATTTTCACCCTGACAGTGACAAATTACTCCTCTGCTGGCTGAGATTGGAAATTAAAAGCATTTAGAGTTGCTCATGCATTTATGCTAATGAGAACTTCTGATATGATTTGCATGCAAAAGAGGACAATCTGAAAGCTCATCAGTTTTTCATGCTTCCGCATTTTGATGTAGCAGAATTTTTTTTTTTTTTTTTTACTATTTTTCCGAGGAGCTAAATTTTTTCTCCAGGAGACAATACCGAATGTGAACAAAAAGAGTTCTTTTAAGTCAGAAAGTTCTTCTTCGTTTTTTTACCCTCCAGATTCTTGTCAAATCGTTGGCTTGTTCTTTCAGAGCTGCATCCCACATTCATTAGCATTTTAGATGTTTATCAAAGGAAGGATCCAGTATCTGCCACACAAGATTATAGCTCAGCTTCATTTCCAATTCAGCAAGGGAAAAAAAAAATAAAAAAAGACTGGAGGACAGGCAAGAAGGGGGACACGCACCCTGACCAGCTTTTCTTACGTACACCTGAATTAATACCATTTAGAGAAAATTTGATTAATCACCAAAGGTGGCAGTTTTAACTTTCAGAGATGGCACTGACAAATTTTAGGCAGTCTTAGTATAAAAGTCTTCCACTGATATTTGTATAAAAGAGAGCAACATTAAAACAGAATACAGAAAACTTGAGGGGGAAAAATGAGTGAGAAAGAAATGCACTCTCCAAAATTTTGGAAAGGGATTTAATTACATCTATAAACAGGCATTTATGAAACTATTAAGATGACAAAAGGGGAATTGAAAAGATGGGAAATGCTTCTTTTTGATTTTTATTTTTCTTAGAAAGGAGTCATTTTCTTGGGATTCTTCTAAATTGATGAAAGTTAAATGCCATCTTATCAGAATGTAGTTGATGCTGTGGATATTTTATTTTGCCAAAATAAACATGCTTTGTTATTCCTTTCGACTGTTGTCATTGGAGGGTTTACTTACCTTTAATGCAGTGCAGAACTGTTTTGCGCCAGCCTTGTGAAGGGCAATGTATGTGACCCCATAAATATACTGTCCACCCAAACAGACAGGTGGGAAGGTTTCTTCTGCTTTAAATGCATATGATCCTCTTATTTACCTAAGGTGTTTTAAGGATGATTGGCACTGCCTGCTTGCATCTGGTGCCCTTAAGCAGCTCTAACATAGAAAAAGGTGTGCAGTTTTACCCGAGGGCATTGCCTGATCTTTGGAATCCTTACAGATCACTTTCTATTTCATCTGTTAGCTTGCACCATTCCCTGCCCTCTTCCCCCACCCCAACCCACCCCCATCCCAATGCCTCTTTCAGAAGCCTTGGACTTCTATTTTCCATTGTAATTTCAGTGAAAACGTGTATTTCCCAGTGTCCCTGGGTTTCTCCAGGCATAATGGACACCCTAACCACACTTTTCATTTTGGGTACCATCTAATATTGACCGGCTGCCACTTTAACATCAAATGAGAGACTCCTAACTCTGGATCCTCTGATTTTTCTTACTGACTGACTGTCTGGGTCAGCTCGCAGTTTTAGCTGGGCTACAGTGAAAGGGTATGAAACCCAATGGAGCAGTTTTCTGTTTTGGGTTAGGGAGTGCTATGGACAGAATTATGTCCTCCCAAATTCATATGCTGAAGCTTTAACCATCAATGTGACTGTATTTGGAGACCGTAAGGAGGTAATTAAGATTAAATGAGATCACCAGAGTGCGGTCCTGGTCCAAGAGGGTTAGGATACTTCTGAAGAGACCCTGGAAGGAGCACTTGTACTCACTAGCTCTTTCTCTTCTCTCTTTCTCTCTTTCCTCCTCTACCTTCTCCCCCCATCCCACCTCCCTCTTCCCCAACCCCACCTAAGGAGGATACAGCTGTCTGCTAGCCAGGAAGAGAACTTTCAGTAGGAACCAGGTTGTCTGGCACCTCGATGTTAGATTTCCCAGCCTCCAGGATTGTAAGGAAATATGTTTCTATTGTTTAAGTCACTTAGTCTGTGACATTCTGTTATGGTAGCTCAAGCAGACTGATAAAATAGGGAAAGAGATAAGAAATACATTATTTCTAGGCTTGGAACGTAATCATTTGTTGCGATTTGTCTTATGCTTCCTGAGCATGATCTAACGTAACTGATCTTCTGAAATAAACTTTGATCTGTTATCTTCCATGACCATTTGATTAATCTATCATCTTTGTATGGAATTATATAAGTGCACATTCAATGAAAGAAAATGCTATTCACCGTGGATAGAGGTGCGTATGATATAAACATCATTGAGCAGAATTTTGGCAGAAAGGTTATTTCTAGAATCCATCAGGTATCTGTAAACCCTCCCAATTATCCAGCCGTGTGGAGAGAAGACTTTTCTACACAGACGTAATAGACCTGTTTGTCATCTTGGAGGAGAGTTACAGAGTCTTCAGCTCAGGAGTTGTAGGTCTTCATTCAATGGCTAGAAGTTCAGAACAAGCCAGAATCAGCTATTATTGCATGAAGGCCGTAGTTTCTACACATTGACTTTTGAGAAGTTGTATTAAAAAAGACAGAAATCTCTATGGTTAGAATGTCAGCCTTACTATAAGAACGATATTGAAATTTTCCTGGTTGTTTTTCTGATTCTTTTTTTTGTAGGCTCAATATGCAAAAAAAAAAAGGGGGGGGGATTGACATCTTTTTAGTTACACAAAAATGAATTGTTTTCTTTTCAAACTTTCTAAGAAGAATAAAATGACATTTCGGTGCTAACCTCTTGGTCTTGGTGATTCATACTTATCTTTTGATATCTAGAGAACTAGGTATGGCAAAACACTGTGAAGCTGCAATCCTGCTGGAAGGGGAGGGGCCACGGCCAAGAAGGGGAGGTGTGGGGGGGGATGTCAGGGCAGCCCCGTGGCTGAGACAGTGCCCCTGGCCTGTCATAAGATACAGGAGTCCTGAGTTATTTATTCCACTTGGCTTGGCCCTTGGCTGTCAGAAACCACCTTTTTACTATGTTTTTGGTATAATTATTTCCTCTTCTGCCTTATAAGCCTTTGTAGTCTTTTGTTTTTATTGTATATTTGTTTCTTATTACAAACGATCTCCAATTCTTTCAAGGGGTGTCAACAAATCTAACAATCACTGACATTTCTTGAAAGCATACTCAGTTCTTAGTGTTTTGTGCTAACTGTTGACATGTTGCATTTCTGTGAGGCAGAGAATCTTTCACAGTTGGGGGGGATGTGGACTCAGGACACATTGCTTGGCAAGGCCCAGAGTTCCTGTAAGCGATGGGACTAACATCTGGGCTCCACCGTCACCAAGGTTGGCTGTGAGGTTAGTGGCAGAGAATTGCCACCTGGAGCTTCCTCAGATATTATCTCCTGAGGTATTCACTGAACATACTCGCTGAATAAAAGAGATAAACAAACTCTGTCTTTGGAAAGAGGTCATCTTGCTGGATTCTGTCAACTGCAGAAAATGTGCAGAGCAGGGTTTTGCTTCCACACACTGAGTTACAGCTATTTGGCTGTTCTTTTTAGGTGATTAATACAAAGAAAAGGTTCAAATTAATGATGCAGATCATGTTCCTTGACTCTTTATCAGCAAAGATTTCCATCCCGAGAGTTAAGACAATCCTCTAGCATCTGCACTAATGTTACTTCATGGAACATGTCTCTTGCATAGCAAAAGCCCCATCCATTTTCCATTCTAATGGATCCTCCTACACTTTAACAGCAAAAGCTCATATTTACCCCAAACCATTATCTGTGTCCAGCTGATCATTCATTTACTGAAGGCTTTTGAATGTGCTTACGCTAGCGAAGGCAGGCAGACAATACTCTCTGTTTCTTTAGAACACGTGCTTTTGTGGGCACAATTCTTCCTTTGACAAATTACAATGATGGTTTTGCCAGATGGAATATGGACTCCCCAAGGAAATGTGAGGACTGCCGAGGGCTCTGCAAAAGCAGCAAAATTTGTTCCACTTGGAACTGGAGGTGAGAGTCAGAAGTCAAATAGAGGTTGTACCAACAACCATTTACACTTATAAAGCCCCCCTTACAAAGGAGTCCCAAGACACAGTGCATTTAGACTTTTTAAAATGTCAGTGGTTAAGGACAACACAGAGCAGCAGCAAACATAACCTTTAGTGTAACCCTGAACGCTGTCAGGGAGGAAGAGGTTGTGTGCTTTTTATAGGAAGTGCCTTATGCTCCGTGCATTGTCTTGTTCCAAACGTGAAACTTCCGTCAGATGCCAGTGAGTTTTGTGTGATGGCAGGATCTGATCTTAACTTAGAACTTCCAAGTCTTTCACTGCACAAAATAAAAACACTACAAGGAATGTCTGCTTTGTAGAGACTAAGAATTAAGGCTATCATTTTTTTTAAAAGGAGACACAATGTATGTATTTTATAGTCATGCTATAGCAATCTTTCTAATATTTCAGCATCTTTTCTCTTTTAATCCTTTGACAAGCAGATTATTGCGCTTTTTTTATTCCAAGCAAATGTTACTGATAATTAACAATGCCCATGTAGATGTCAAGGGGCTTTTCTACATTCTGGATATATAAAACTGCTTTTTATAGACTCAGTAGTAAAGTACATCAGAGCCTGGTGTTGGTACAATTCTAAAATTTCAGATAATCTACCTTATGGTTTCCTCAAGAAAAAGCTGCAATTTTCTAAACAATGAACCCATAAAATTTGGCAGTTTATTAAAGAAAACATTTCGATTATATTTTTATCCAACTGACTAGTTCTACTAAATCACTGTAGGACACAAAGTGTCCTCTATACACTTTTCTAATCTCCCAAAGGTTGAGATAGGGAAATAGTTGATAAGTCAAGCAGGCCGTTCTACGTTATTCATTGCTTCATGTTATCAGGTCCTTCACAAGTATTCTTTCCTCCCTTTTTTATGGTTATGATAGGTGAATGAAGAACTCATATTCTTTTGGGGTGAATTTATCAGCTTTCATATTTTAGCTTAGCTTACAAGATTTCCTTTGATTTGTCATTTTGATTAATTTTTTAGTTTCCAGA
The DNA here is from genome assembly GCA_004024745.2 of Catagonus wagneri. Lineage (NCBI taxonomy): Eukaryota > Metazoa > Chordata > Mammalia > Artiodactyla > Tayassuidae > Catagonus > Catagonus wagneri. The sequence goes on along the minus strand of PVHT020000077.1, from coordinate 4,762,443 downwards.
ATTATGAAAGTGGATGAATTTTATCTCTAAATATAAATCAGAACTAATTAACAATAGTTTCTAAATTACTCCCAATCCATCATGAATCTGCCTCTTAAAATATGAACACTATTTTTTCATGGATTATTTAAATTTTATCATAAAATACATAAAATTTAGAGATGGGAAAGGTATGCTGTATTGTATATTTCACATCCTCATATGCCACACATGTTATCTTTGTGAGAGAAGACCTAAAACAGTAGAAACTCATAGTTTATCTTTTTCTCTGGGTTGGCTGGGGGACTCTGCTTTAGGCTTGCAAGTCTGTAAGTTGGTTAGGGAAATGTCATGTTATAAGTCTGGTTTGGACATTCTTTGCCTTGAAGCTCAGGTGGCAAGAATATTGGCTGCCTGATGCACGTTCTCACAGAAATAGCAGAAGCCCAATAGAGAAAGCCCATAGGTATAATCACATCCCCAGTGACTTGTCATGTCACTGTTTATTTGCCAAAGCAAATCAAATGGTTAAACCCAAAGCCATGCAGGAGAAAAGTATGAGACCATGGCAAAGGTGTGGCTACATCTACTAGTACAGGGAGTGTCCACTGTGACCAGTTGATCCTTTTTTCTTAAGCCCCTTACAGTGGATTTTGTTACCTACAAGCGGTAATATTACAAACCTCAATGAGATACATAGTATTCTTATTATTATTTTAGCCTAAGATCACATGGTTAATAAATGGCAGACCTAGAATTCAGACCATGTAGGCTGGCTCCAGAGTCCTGAAAAACCTGTATTGGTATGGCATTATACAAAAGCAAAAGATTAGTAATAATAATAAAACTTCTGTAAGCTCCATCTGCATCAAAACTAGGAGGCTGAATATTGTAATACTGTATTATGTTATCTTTAACTGTATTATGCTACAATATAGTATATTAACATGCACCATTGTTACCAAAACTAATCAAAAGTAATACAGAAACCCAGGGGTGCTTCTGAAATGTTGTTAGAAGAATTAAAATTGTGATGATCTAAAGATGACACACTTCAAGAAAAATCAGGAAAAATATATTTCCTATACGTGGGAGGAGGCATCACCCTAAAGCAATAAGCCAATATCACTTTCATACAATAAAATCTGCACAACCTGGAGTAAGTTGAAGGGAGATGGAGCAGAAGGTACATGTGGTAGGAAGTTCATCGTGTAATGAGATAGTAGGAAATTACTAAGAAAATACTAGGAAAAAGCTGGGTCTAGATTAATGAAAAGGAGATGTCATAGCATTGATTCACAGATACAGGAGGGAAGTTGGTACGAAAGGACAGAACAAGCCCCTGAAGAACATTCACCAGAAAAGGCTGCTGTGGCCAGATTAAAAACTGAGATTTCACTACTTAACAACAACAAAAAAAAACCTTTAAAAAGGGGCTAAAAAATGAAAACATCATAAAGTGGAAACATAGTCACTCAAAGAAAAGGTGGTGAGAAAATAAGGAGAGTTGAAATATGACCTGGCAGAATTTTAGGAAAAATGCAACGGAATAAAAATTAGTGGTAGAAATACAGACAGGAAATAGTGAGAAGCCCAAAAGAGATCATACAGGGTAGTATGAAAGACAGACAGAGACTTAAAGGCTAGACCAAGAATAATGGTCAAAATGGGAAATTATAAAATGACTAGGGAGAGCATTCAAATACAGTGTGAGGCAAAGGAGGTAAAACATATATATAACTAGAGTCTGAAAAAGAGAAACAAGAACAATGGAGTGGACAAATATTTAAAGATGTAATTCAAACAGATTTTTAAAAACAAAAGTACATGTATATTTAAAGACACATCACATGCAAAAGGAAAGAACACCAGAATAATCAATACTGAGAGGTAGCCTAACAAAGTTTTGATCTTTAAAGGAGAGTAAAGAAACCTCTATGCAGTAAAACCATAGGGGGAAGATATTACCTTGGTTTCAGATTTTTCTGCAGCAACATTTGATTCTAGATCGAGAAACAATGAGAAATGTCAAAAATGTATTATAATGACAATATAAAATAGAAAGAGGAATGTAATACAATGTCTATAAATAAATACCAAATGCATAGGGAACTCAGGAAATAAGATAAACTGGCACCACAAATCAGTGGGTACAGATAGATTCTTCAGCCTAAGGTACTATGACCTCTGACTAGTCATCTGAAAGAAAAAAAAAAAAAAAAGATGAACCCGTACCATATTTTTCACTAGGATAAACTTGAGATAAACTAAATAATGTGAGAAGCAAAACCATATAAATTCTAGAAGAACACACAGAATAAGTCCCTGAAAATAAAGTGAAAAGATCTTACTAACCGTAACTCATATCTCAGAAGCTATAACAGAAAAGACTGATAAAGCTGTATAAAAATAAAAGATGTCATGCATGGTTAAAAAAGGAATATAAGTAAAGCCAAAAGGCAAATGGTCAATGAGAAAAATCTATTTTCAACTTATATAACAGGAGTTCCCTCTGAGGCACAGCGGGTTAAGGATTGGGCATTGCTACAGCTTGGTGGAGGTTGCAGTTGTAGCTCAGATTCTACCCCTGGCCTGGGAACTTTGATATGCGCGGCCAAAAAACAACAATAACAACAACAACAAAAAACACCTTACATAACATATAAAGAGCATATATAAAAACCTCTCGTGAGTCAACAGAAAAAAGGGAAACTATATAGGAATTAACACAAAAAAAAGTCTTATCAACGTGTAAGAAGAAGGCAGTTTCAATCTTGGTAAGAAAATGCAAATCAAACTACACTAAAGGGTTCTTTCTTACTCCTATTAGGAAAAATATCTAAGTTTGATAATTTACTCTGGAGACAAAGGACTTTGACCCTCCTTCATTGCTGGTGAGGGCGTTTATTTGTACTGCTGCAACGGGCACTCATATCACCTGAAAATAGTCACAGCTTCATCCTTATTCTTTCTTTAGACTTCATTTCTGAATATGGGTTTTATTTTTATTCCATCACTATTAAATACAAAATTGTATCAATACTTTTTAACCTCTATTAAGAGCATCATGACTTACTCCTAGTCTCAGCAATCAAATTAATAGAGATCACCTGATTAAACCATTCTTTTTGGATCGGTCAGGGTAGAGTCAGGAAAACGGAGTATTCCTGGTAGTTCAAAAGGAAGACTTGAACTTGGGGGACTAGTTACAAAGTATTGGGAGACCTGAAAGGGACGGCTGGAGATGGTGGGGATGCATAGAGCCTGTACTGGTTAATCTCAGTACCATCCCATCCCTGAGGTTGGGGAGATGAGCAGAAGGGGTCAACTGCTGGAGACGCCCTCAGTTGTGCTGGGTTTAGACTAACTAACCAAAGATTTTATGCCACTTCTGCCCTCCAGTTTTCTGCCAATAGCTTCCATGGGCCAAATCTAACCAGAAGCCAATACCAAATGAAGCCCTGGAGTTTGCAGGGCTTAGAACCCTTTCAAATAGATGAACAGGAAAGGGTAGGAGTGTATTAGAGTAAAATGGCAAACGATCCTGTCTTGAGATAAATTGTTCTGGCTCTCAATACATTGCTGAATATATTTTGTGTATGTTTTCTTTAGAATTTTCATTTCTGTCTTCTATAAAGCCAAGCTCATTTGGCTTTATGCTTGTGCGTGCACATGTGAGTCGTGGTAATGGGTTATCCTCTATACTCCATAGGGCTTATAGAATAAGTTGATAATACCACACATTTCTATGCTCCAATGTGGGAATTAACGTCCTCTTGAAGCAATTTTATTATCTTACAACTAATTTGTAAAAAGTTGCTTAATGAAATTTAATAAAAAAAAAATCTCCCCCAAATCCTTTCTGTATCTCCTTTCTTGCTCCCATTGTTTTTTCTTTCTTTTTTGAAACTGAGATATTGATTTTTTTTCCTGATTAGATTTGCCAGAGTTTGGCTTATTGTATTACGATTTTGAAGTTTAAAAATAATTAGTTTTATTGGTAAGTTTGCTGTTCATTATTTGCCCTTCCATGTGATTTTCTACTTTAACTGTTAATTCCTTTGATTTTAAATTATTGTTCATTTTCTTTCTTTCTTTCTTTCTTCCTTCCTTCCTTCCTTTCTTTCCTTCCTTGCTTCCTTCTTTCTTTATCTCTTCCTTCCTTCCTTCCTTTCTTTCTTTCTTTCTTCTTTTTTATTTGACTGTGCCTGAGGCATGTGGAAGTTCCTGGGTCAGGGCAGTGACAATGCTGACTCTTTAACCACTGGGTCACTAGGGAACTCTCATTTTCTATCAACTTGAATTTATTATCAGTCAGTTTAATTTTAAGTCAGTTTAGTATGCATTAAGACTTTTATCTGAATACTGCTTAGACAATATCCAACGGTTTGCATAGGTTAACACTTTCATTTTCATTTATTTCTAAATAAAAAATCTTGTTTTGTTCTCTCCTCTTTATAATGTAAATTTTTAAAGTTTTGAAGTACTTACATGTATATAAAAATAGTGAAAATGATATGATTATCTAATGTTCACAGTAAATATTAAGTACTAACAGATAACAGAATTCTGTCATATCTTCATTTCATTTTTCAAAGTAATGAATCAATAGATAAAGCCAAAGTTCGCCATTCTCATCTTTTTCTTGTTGAGAGGATACATGTGTAAGATTCTATGTATTTTTTAATAATTTTGTGTCAAGAATTAGTAAGTACTGTTGTTTTATGTCTAAAATACCCAAAATTTTCTCATATAGCAAACATTATTATGCATAGTTTTTTCACTTAATATTTTAGGTTTATCATATGTGTTGATATTCATATATCTAGTCTGAAACTTCCAAATAGTGCTTAATTGTATGAATAAACCATTCAATGATTTACTGCAAGGCATTGTTTCTGAATTTGTTTGTACAAATTGTGTGATGACCATCCTTTTGCATGTTTTCTTTTGCAGATATACATTCTCTAGGATGGTTATTTAGAAATAAAATTGGTTGGTAATAGGATATTTTTAAATGAAACTATACTTAATATGCCTAAATTTTCTCAAAAAAGTTTTTTCAGTTTACACGTCCACCAGCAACTCCCACTGTCTTACACTCTCACCAGCATTTGGTGTTGTCACTTTAAAGTTTGCTAATGTATTTTTAATTTCCACCCAGATTTCTTGCTCTGTGGGTTACTTGTTAATATCCTTTGTTAATTTTCATGTAAGTTCTTTGCATTTTTCTTATTGATTTATAGGTATTCTTTTATCCTCTGTATATAAAGTCTTTACTAGTTGTATTGGTTACAAATATCTTCTCTCATAAGTGACTTTCCTTTCCATTGGTATTTTTATAAATTCAGTAGTTTAATTTCAATGAAGTGCTATTTAATGAATTTTTCTTTATTAGATATGCTTTTGTGTCTGACTTAAGAAATAATTTCCTACTGTAATGTCGTCAAGCTATGCTGAATGTTTTTTTTTTACTGTTTATTAAAAGTATTTATTATTACAGCATGTACTTATTAAAAACACAATGTATCTATAGGTCTTAGGTCTTAATCCTTCTGAGATAAAATTTCAGTGTATGGTGTGAGGTAGAGATCACATTTTGTCCTTTTCTATATGAACATTTAATTGCCTCACTGATATTTATTAAATGTGGCTTTCTCTGCTGATTTATGATGCCCACCTCTACTATATATGAAAGATCTCATTTATATGTAGATTGGTTTCTATGTTGTGTGCGCTTCTTTCTTTCTTTCTTTCTTTGGCTGCGCCCATGGCACATGGAAGTTCCCTGGCCAGGGACTGACTCTAAGCCACAGCTACAATCTACCCCACAGCTCTGGCAGTACCAAATCCTTAACCCACTACACCACAGCAGAAACTCCCTCTATGTTGTGTTTTCTGTACCAGTGGAATATTTTCTATCCTTGTATTAATTTCTCCCTGTTTTAGTTACCATATCTGTACAGTAGGTCTTGACATATAGTGAGAACCTTTTTTTTTTTTCTGTTTTTTTCGGGGCACACCCAAGGATATGGAAGTTCTCAGGCTAGGGGTCAAATCGGAGGTGCAGCTGCCACCCTATGCCAGAGCCACAGCAATGCCAGATCCTTAACCCGCTGAGCAAGGCCAGGGATTGAACCAATATCCTCATGGATACTAGTTGGGTTTGTTACTGCTGAGCCACCATGGGAACTCCAGGTCTTGACATATGGTATAGAAAGTCCTCCATTTTTATAAATTTCAGGATCCGTTTATCAATTTTTGTAACAAATATTTTTAGAGTTTTGAATGGTATCCATTTAATTTATAGGTTGATCTTGGGAGAAATTTATTCTTCCCACATTTTTCTTTTTTATTTACATTTTCTATTGGGACTTTTTAGAAACTTTCATAACTTTTACCATGAAGGTCTTGTTTGTCTTTTGTTATATTTATTCCTAATATGTTATTGTTGCTGTACATGTTATCTGTTAGGAAATTATAGTGTTTAACTCAGCAGTGGGAAAGAAGAGAGCAAAGCAAGCCAATACAAGAGGAAATGTAGTGACAGGAGAGGAAACTTTTTCAAGTAAGGTGACTATAGAGCTGCTGCAGTGTCTAAATCAGGGGAGGGATGATGAGATATACTTCCCAGCATATATCTGACTCCAGATGACCTAATTCGAGAGCTGGATACCTCACATGTATCCACAAGGGCTGTGGGCGTTGGTCACCTGATCTGAAACTTGCTGGCCTGAGGGTTTAAATCAATAGCAATAGGAGTTCCTGTCGTGGCTCAGTGGTTAACGAATCCAACTAAGAACCATGAGGTTGTGGGTTCGATCCCTGGCCTTGCTCAGTGGGTTAAGGATCCGGTGTTGCCATGAGCTGTGGTGTAGGTTGCAGACGCGGCTCGGATCCCTTATTGCTGTGGCTGTGGGGAAGGTGGGCAACTACAGCTCCTGTTAGACCCCTAGCCTGGGAACCTCCATATGCCGTGGGTGTGGTCTTAGATAAGGCAAAAAGACAAAATAAAATAAAATAAAATAAATAGCAGTAGCTAATGTGAGGAACAGAGTGGTCAACTCGTGACGGGAGAAACAATGACATTTTAAAAAGTTTATTTATTATTTATTTACTTACTTACTTACTTATTTTAGGGCCACAATCATGGCATGTGGAAGTTCCCAGGCTAGGAGTCGAATTAGAGCTACATCAGCTGACCTACGCCAGAGCCACAGCAACCCCAGATCCGAGCCACATCTGTGACCCTACACCACAGCTCATGGCAATGCCGGATCCTTAATCCATTGAGTGGGGCTAGGGATCGAGCCCTTGACCTCATGGATACTAGTCAGGTTTGTTACCACTGAGCCACAAAGGGAACGCTCAACAGTGACATTTGTAATTCGACAGCAATGGCTCTCATTTTCTAAGATGGCTAGAGATTGACTTCTATGTGGACTATATGTATGGCCTTGGGTGTCAATTCTCAAATCCAAGCTCCATAGTAAAGTAATCAGTTCCCACAGAAAGTGAGGGAGCTTAGGAGGAAGATGTGGGAGAGAGGAGAGAGAATTTGGACATTACATATTTCATTGCCTTTCAGAGGCACAGGCAGTACCTAAGCTATAGTTCAAAGGAATTTCACAAATTTCCTTTCATGCTCCCTTCTTCCAGTTTAAAGTAGTAAAAAAAAATTAAATAAAGTAAAATCCTTCTATTTTACACTGTTGACTCAGACTTTATTGATATTCTTTTTGATGCAACATTATTCCATGGTAGCATACCTGCAAAATTACAAAACTAAAAGTGTGTTCACGGAACTGCAGCACAAATGACTATGAAATGAAAGAAATTCTGATACCCAATAATCTAAGCTCATTCACACACACACACACACACACACACACACACACACACTCACTCTACTGCTTCTCCCATATACATTAATATCAGTCTTTCTTTTTAAAAATATTCATATAGAAGTTTTAGTATTCCATTATAAAGTCTTTTAGAAAGCCATTTTATGAATATTTATGGGAAATATTTGCCAGTTTATCTAGTATTTCCTTGAGATTACCAATTCCCAGAGGACCAAAAATCCATCTTTTCTATGGTATGGAAACCCACATCATACCTAATGTAGTGAAATGTGTGAAATAGATTCTTAATGCCACTTACTGCTCAAAGTCCGTAATCAGTAGAGAAAGTTCTACTCTATAAAAGCTTCAGATAGCAATAGTTTTATGTTGCATTCTTACCTATTTTCTACATGAGGCAACAAACAGACTGAAATACAGGATTGGAATGAACCCATTGCTGATCTTGTGAAATTTCAAACATGAATGTTAAACAAAAAGCAAAATTCCAAAGACCTGCTGTTTCCTCCATCATGGAAAGGTTTACATAATTTTAATCTCCCTACCTGTAACAGATGTCACTGTCATGTTTGTGATAAAGATTTTTTTTTTTCTCCAAAGAAGTGTTTTGCGAAGTCTAAATTGCAAATAAGAGGCAATAAGCGTGAAGGTGAATATCTTCAGACTAGTGCAGGCAATGGGTTGAGGAAGCCATTTTAAAAGCAATAATAACAAAAAATGCATAAGCAGTTATGGGGAGCAAAGCAGCAGAGAAAGAATGTAGGAAAAGTTGTCATCACCCAAGAAGAGCTCACTAAACAGACACTGATGGAGAGAAGCAGGGCGTTTACAAGCAGTAGCAAGCAGACTTCGGAAAATGCTTTGAAAGGGAATGATTATTGTTATTCAAATGTCAGACTGGTTCTCCCAATTTTAAAACTTATTTTTAAATTTACGTACAGTAAAATCCACCCTTTTGGTGTAATGGCTCTCCTCAATTTCAATGTATGTCAGCAGCATCCACAGATCTCTAGAGTCACCTGTCTAAATAAAATCAGCAGTGAGGGAACACACACACACACCAGGCAACCTTCACAAAATGTCATGAAATTTTTCTGGCCCCTGCACGCAGAAGACCAGAACAGTCATTGAAGAGAGAACAATAGTGGTCTTGTTAACATTCTGGTAATCTCCAAGGGCATAGTAAGATCGTCCTGCCCCAGAGACCTCTCCTATTGTCCCGGTGACAGCAATTTATATGCCTGCAGTGCGGAAACTGCGCCCAGCTCTTTTGGAATCATTGTTTAGATGACTTCCACTTTAAGGTTTGTTGGGACAACTTGTCACTAAGATTTGTACTACTGAGATAAATATTAGTGAGCTAAAAGTCTCTACTTCCTTGATGAACTCCCTTATTATGAAAGAAGATCCTGGGAAAAGGGTTATTTCCAAAAGCCTTTGGAAGGCGTTTTTGCAATGATATTGGATGGAAAACTTGCATCGTGTCATTATTTTTTATATAACTTTGCACAGTGATAAGCAAAAATATTGTGATGGTCTCATCAGAAATTCCACAGTTAAATGATTTCCAGATAAATAATGTAAAAGATGACAAACTCCCTTTTCATCCAGGAGAATATGATCTTCTTAGAGATAGAATTAAAAGACTTTGCAAGGTGTAGGGGAAAATTCTGCCCATTTATACTCAGACTAAGGCTCTTAAACATGATATAATGTACAAATGAAAAAGGACGATGTTCCATTGGTATTTTTCCACTTTGTTCCAGATAAAATGAGAGTTTTAAATGACTTGAAATGGTGCAAAATTGATATTTCTTCCCTTCTAACACCAAGACACAATAGAGTGGAGTGTGTGTGTGGTGGGTAGCTCTTATTGTAATTAATACAGAAATTGACTTTTTATGGCTTTTAAACGGCCACACCTGCGGCATTTGGAAGTTCTCAGGCTAGGGTTTGAATTGGAGCTACAGCTGCTGGCCTTGGCCACAGGCTCAGCAACTTGGGATCCGAGGCACCTCTGTGACCTATACCATAGTTCATAGCTACGCTGGATCTTTAACCCACCGAGCAAGGCCAGGGATGGAATCCACATCCTCACGGACACTAGTCAGGTTTGTTACTGCTGAGCCACCACGGGAACTCCCCAGAAACTGACTTTTAAATGGAAGATTGGTAAGGATGCTGCATTTTACCTGTGTAGTAATGGAAACACTCTGGCAGAGTGAATATGTATTAAATAAATTAAACAGCATCACTGTTTGACTTTGAGATGTGGTATTATTCTACCAAGTGCTCCCTAGACATTTTCGGGAAGAGATGCATTTTTTAATCTTCCAAATGTTTTGTTTTAATTTGGCTGATTAGCGTGTAGAATGAGATTTCCTACTCTTCCCTGCTGGCCACCACATCTTAAAATTCAGCTGGGATCACCTAAATGGATGAGGTCTGTCTCCCAGATGTTTATACCTCACAGGGATAAGAAGAGTCACAACATCTCCAGGAAGGCTTTGTTTTGATTGTTTTTTTATTTTTTCTCTTTTTTGAATTTTACTGTATTTATAGCTGTACCACCATCATCACAACCTAATTTTAAAACATTTCCATCCCAAGGAAGGCTTTGGTTTTGAGTGAAACTTCCAGTTTTCCTGGTGAAGGACCCTGTCTATGCCTCCCTTGTTTTACAACCAACAACTTGCATTTGCATGGCAAGAAGCTGATTTTCGCTGTATTGGGAAAAAGAGGCTCAAGCAGTCTGGATTCACCAGCTGTTAAACATACAGACTGGAATTAGACCTGAATGAAGATTCTTGTGCAAGCCAACATTTTTCGTACAGCTCTAATGAGCCCCGATTGTACTGATAAGTCTTGACCTCTGAAACTCTCAAGTTTGCTGTGGTAGAGGATATATACAGGGAATTGTGAATTCAGGTGAACACTCCTGTAAACTATAGGAGCAGCCCCAGCTAAACCTGGGAAAGTGAAGGGAATTCTGTGGTTGTACCGTCTTGTATCAGATGATACCTCAGAGATGGCTTCTGGGGACTCACCTGATCTGTCTTTAGCCTTCTCTTATGTGAATGAGGCCTATGCCAAGATTTCGATTGCAAGCGCTCTTTGTTTGGTTGTCTTGTGTGTGTGTGTGTGTGTGTGTGTGTGTGTGTGTGTGTTTTGCTTGGTTGTTTTTTTTTGTTTTTGTTTTTTTGACCACACCCATGCATGCAGAAGTTTCCGAACTAGGGATCAAACCCGCGTCACAGCAGTGACAATGTCAGATCCTTAACCTGCTGAACCACCAGGGAACTCCAGCTGCAAGCTCCCTTGAGGGGACAATACAGTCATGTTATACTTTTTATGCATCAATACATGGTAAGTATTATACCAAAATAATCAAACACATGATTAATAGCTCATAAATATCTGCTTAGCATAGGGTGATAGTTTTCGAGGGTCTGTTCCTCACTGAGAATCGAGTTTAGGTTAGCCCTCATCAAACATAGCTAGGAGACTGTCCTCTCAAACTGTTACTGAATGATTGATGACAAACCTGTTCTGAATTTCTCTGCTGCTTTAGAAACTTTATCTTCATTCATATGAAAACATCTGTTAGTGACTGACAACGTGGTCTATGTTTTCACTTACATCCTTTATGTCTCTTAGACAAATGTCATCAACATCATCAGATTGCTCACTCCATGACATAGGTTTTATCCCAAGCACAGAGACTACCAGAGGCCTGATGAGTGAATAAATGAATAAATTAACAAGGCTCAAATAAATATTGTCAGATCTCAAAGTAAATCTACTTTTGCTTGTACATGAACATTTGATGACAGTTTAGGGAAAGGCCAAAAAAAAAATCCCTCCAAAGCCACTGAAAATCAACAGTGTGACTCCCAGGCCTTATTTGGGTTGTAGGTTGTTTTTATGTCTGAAATGAACATTTGGGATTCAGGCGTGGACTTGGCACTTACATGTGAGATTACTATTTCTCTTTCCTATGCCTTTACAAAGAAAGATATCACCAATCAATTAAATCCTACCAAAGTCCGGTTTTGACTCCTGAGTCATACTCAAGGGTCTGTAAGTGTGGACTCCACAGGGATGTGGCAACCTCGTAACCATAGCAGTAAATACGCAGGAAGGTGAAACTATGTCTGATTTGGTTTAATGCAGAAAGTTAGCAAGGATAACAGTCTAATTGAGGAGACATGACTATTGATATGTCAACAGAGGTTGGGGAAAATCCTAATCCCACTGGAACTCATTAGAGTACTCTTTAAAACTTGAAGAAGACTTTCAAACTCTTTTCTTTTTTTTTTTATTCAATCCGATTAGTAAATTAGCTAACAAACTCCAGTGCCTGAGAATGCAAAAATTAATGGACTTTTCTAAAGATTCTACACTAAATGTAGACTTATTGAAGAGCATTACCAGTTACCTAGCAGTAGCTTTTTTTCTTTTCTTTTTTCCCTGAAGCATCTGGAAGGTATCTAAGAAAAACTTAAAATGCCACCTACATTGCCTTTTAAAGGTAAGACGCACGATTCAGTAAAAACACCCCAGCAGGAGATTTATGCCTATGGCTGAGATTAGAAGATTTTATGTTCACATCAAAAGTCAAAGGCCAATGACAAATCAAAAGTCAAGACCCTGAACTGCAAGTTAACATTAAAACTACTGTAAATATAGGGCTAATAATTAGCAGTTTGAAGAACAACAAAAACTATATGGCTGGAGGCAACTGATTAACAAGAAAATCGTTACAAGTGTATCATCCCGAGAAAGCAGAAACATGAATTATATTCATGTTTAACTGAAGGAAGTCACTCTATCTGCTTGGAGAGAAAGTGTGCTCTTGCCCTAAGTTCTATGATTCTGTGAAGCTGCCAACAGAAAAAATGAGCCCGTTGAGACATCTTCAATGGAAAAGGCAGATGACCACCTTGGGAGACAGGGAGTGGTGGTGTATTAGTCAGGGCTCCCCAGAGAAACAGAATCAGTTTTTATATGTGTATATATCTAGCAGTCGATCAGTAGGAGAAACAGAGGTTTTAAAGAAGTGGCTCATATGGTTATGGGGCTGCCAAGTATGAACTCTGTAGGGCAGCTAGCAGGCTGACGCAAAATTCCTCCTCCTTCAGGAAACTGATGTTTGCTCTTAAAGCCTTCAGGTGATAGGATGAGGCCCACTCCTATTATTAAGGATAATCCTCTTTACTCAGTCTACCTAGCAACATCTAGATGTGGCGTTTGAGTTTGACCAGATATCTGGTCAGCATAGCTTAGCTATATTGACAGATAAAATTTACCATCATGGTGGGTTTCTAGAGTTTTGCCAGAAGACTATTTCAAGAGACAGTCTTGGTGAATTCACCTTCAGGATACAGTCTCATTTTCATCCCTTGAGACTTAAAAACCTGTTTTTGATAACACCTTAAGAGGCATATCTGCCTTTTGAGATAAGACCTATAGTAACAAAGCTCCTAAGACCAATAGTTAAATGGGCATGCCAAGTTGTGAACTTGAAGTACATCTGTCACAGGAATTAAATACTTGCACTGGAATGACCAGCCCATTCCCTTTGTGTAGGTACATCTATACACATTGTAGATCAAATTGTAATCAAAAGTTAGCTTCATGAACAAGAAGTCAGGACAAGGAATTAGACAATTCAAATGTTTAATAGCACAAAGATAAGACAGATTGACATCCTCATCTCCAAAATAGGCACATTATGGCCAGAGGGGTTAGTATTATGCTAGATGTTCGTTTTGGCCAAGCACGTCCTTTCTAGACTTCTCTTTCAGCTACCTCCCCTTTTGACACCTTTTTAATATATGTTAATATATTTAATCTTGTTAAATCAAGTTTTACAAGTCTGGTATTCATTCTCTTTCTTTCAGATGACTCTATTTTTTTCTGATGTGTTTTTTGATCTTTAGGGGTGAATTGTTCTGTATTACAATTTCAGTGCTGGCATCTTTTACCAGTGATACTTAATATTTACCAAAGAATAGAGGAAGGGATAAATGAAGAACATTTCAACTCTAAAGTCTAGAATCTAGAGAATAGATAATTACCCTGGGTGTTGGACAGGTTTAGGCTCGCAACTCTGTTACAAGTACCCCCATCTTTAAAATGAACATAATAAGCTTAAAACAAGGAATTAAAGGAGTTGAGGATTAAAATGAGATAATGTAGGTAAAATCAGCTAATATTTACTAGCCTAAGGGAGGTGATGAATAACCAATAATTGTGAGAAGTTGTCTGAATTTGCTCATTCAAATGATTGTATGTATTTGAAGGTGGAGAATGAGGGGAGATACTTATCTTTTATCTAAAGTCCAGATGCTAATTCTTTGCAGAGCTAGAGCCATCATGCTTGCTAAGAAGACTTATGAGAACTTTTCCTCAGTTCTTGTAATGTCTAGACAAATGGGCAATGAGCAAATAAATGACAATCTCAAGTCATGCTCTGAGATAAGGTATATCTGAGCAGCTGAAGACAAAAGCTGAGCTGGGCTAGGTCTGAAATAGAGGGTTGGTCTAATGAAGAACGTTGAGGCAGATGGTCAAAGATGAAGGATGTCGTTAAAATAAAGCACTAGCTGTTTTAACATTGTAGGGGACAAGGAGAATTACCGCTTCCCACACTTTGCTGTGCTCTTTGTCTTCCACATTTAGGTTATGAACTATTCATAAAGCTGCTGGAAGATGAATATATATTTTAAAGTAATTTCTATAAATGGCACAGTGTGACATGATCTAAGAAGTCCAGGTTGGGAGTTGATTTGGTTTATGTCATTTAAGCAAGTATTAGCTGAACAACTTTTGGCACTTTGCTTAAATGCCTTAAACTTCAGTTTCCTCATGTTGATAACTCCCTTTAACGATGTTTTAAGAATTAAATAACAAGAAAAGCCTTTTATAAGGTGCTATTCAGGTGTTCATCATTCAAGTATCAGTTATTATTGTAATTAAATAACTTTGTAATGAAAATGTTATGTACAATATTCGTTACATTTCTGTAATACTTGTCATTTGGGATCATAAATTCCTCATGAGCCCGAATAATACGTGTTATATATACAATCTATTTAAAAATTAATTTTAAAGTACACCTGGTCACGCTAAGTCACCGTATTTCATACTTAAGGGTATAAATATTTTTACATAAACTTAATAGTTATGCATTTAATATGTTTAGATGATTTTAAATCCAAAATCATAAGCAATAAGACATCACTATAAACAAAGGGACAAGGAAAAGCTAGCATGATAAACACAATTTCTTAACTTATCTGGAAATTGACCTCTATCCTCAGCACTTAGCCAGAAGGGAAATGTGGGTGGACCATAAACTAAGATGTCATTAATATTATTATTATTATTATTTTGTCTTTTTTTAGGGCCGCACCCGCAGCATGTGGAGGTTCCCAGGCTAGGGGTTGAATCAGAGCAACAGCTTCTGGGCTACACCACAGCCACAGCAACGCTGGATCCGAGCCGCGTCTACCAACTATACCACAGCTTACTGCAACGCCTGATCCTTAATGTTAGGCCAGCGGGGACAGGTAGTAGCCCCCCAAATGGCAAAGCGACCCCTCATTTCAAACAGACCCCATGAGGAACGGACAAGCCTGCGTGGGAAGATAGGCCACCAGCCCCACCCGCACCAACGGAAGATCGAAGCCACACCTACCCGGAAAGCCCCCAAACGCCTATCCGACCAATCACGTAGGGACACAGTGGTCCCTTGCCTAATTTGGCAAAGGCACTACCCGGATCCAGACCTGGAACCAACAAGGCTTAAAAACCCCCGGGCTCCCAACCCAGGCGTGACTTCCCTGACTCCATGCCCGAAAGTCACGGAACCTCGCCCGGGAGCCAAATTCCCCATAAATCATGATCGCCGCCTTTTGCATGTATCCCTTGCTCCTTTCTTTCTCCCCTCTTTCCGTGCTAAACCAATTTCTTACACTTAACCCACTGAGCAAGGCTACAGATTGAACCTGCGTCCACATGGACACTACCCAGGTCCTCTAACCACTGAGCCATGACGGGAACTCCTAAGATCTTATTATTATATCCACCAAAAAAAGAACAAAGGGTTGGAGCAGAGCAAAGGTCATGTCATACACAGGAGGCTGATAAACCAGATAAGGACATTAAAAGGAAAGAGAGAGCAATGGGTTTCCATATCCGGGTCTTTCTTTTTTTATATTTATTTATTTTTTTATTAAAGTATAATCGATTTACAGTGTGTCAATTTCTGCTATACAGCAAAGTGACCCAGTCATAACATATATATACATTCCCTTTCTTGTATTATCTTCCATCATGGTCTGTCCCAAGACACTGGATATAGTTCCCTGTGCTATAAAGTAGGACCTCATTGCTTATCCATTCTAAATGTAATGGTTTGCATCTACTAACCCCAAACTCCCAGTCCATCCCACTCCCACCCCCTGCCCCCTTGGCAACCACAAGTCTGTGAGTCTGTTTCTGTTTTGTAGATAGGTTCACTCCTGGTCTTTCTGATAATGTTCTCTTCACCTGGAATTCTGTCTTCTTTTGTTCTCAAAACATTACTCATTCTTTAAGGATCAACTCAAATTCTTCCCTCACTGTCCCTCCTTCGGGTTTTCACAACATATACTGGGTGCCATTCCTGTTTCATCTTGTATCATAATTAAAATTACTTGTTTATAGGGAATTTTACAGCTTATAATGTATTCAGACATACATCATCTTCATTGATGGTCAAAACTTACCTGGAACGGAGGTATCCTTACGGTCTTTGTTGGGCAGAAGAGGAAAGAGGTTTCAGGGAGTCACACAATTGGAACTGAGACTCCAGAAGCAGAACCTTGGTCTTCTGTCGGAGCTGGAGTCCTCTCCAGTCTTGGTTGCTGCCCTCTCGCCCGCACCGCCACCACGGACCGTAATCGATCTGAGGATGAAGGTGCGTCTGAATCTCTGTCTCCATCTTCTCCTCTGCCCTGTGCTTTCTGGAGTGGACCCTGCTGGACCTCCACTCAGATCCCTGGACTAGTTCCCATCGTTTCCAACAGCCCCGTGAATGCTTTTTCTTCCTTCTTCTTTCAATAGCTTGAGCTGCTCCAGCAGCTTTGCCCCAAAGAGCGAAGGGGAGAGGTGCCAGGGAGCTTAAGTCCCCGGGGGTAACTGCCAACACTCTTGTCTCAGATTGGGATGATTCCTTACATTCCAGAGCCCTCCGAGGAGTCAGACTGCCTCAATCCGGCGCTCCGAGACTACCTGAGATGTGTGTTTGCTTGCTCCTTCCGCGTCCTGTTCCCCCCACCCCCAACTTCTCACTGTTGTAGTTTTTTTTCTTTCTAAGAGCGTTTTCTTAATAAATCATGTGTTTATGAGTCCTCCGCTGAGAAACTGACCTTCCCCACCCCGAGACCTGAAACATCTGTCCCAAACTCCTTCCTCACCACAGGTCTAGCATGATATATTCAACACGGTAGTTGGATAAATGGTCATTGGATGAAAGTTGGCTGCAGACCCACCTTAGAGCGGATAGCCAATGTGCTGATGTATCTTATCACTTGTGTAATGAACTTACTAAGGGCCTGTCTTTCATTTCTTTGTCATTCCATCATATTCATTAAAATAAGCGGGACTCCTCTTTTATCTGTCATGGGAGGGTGATTCTATTTTTACTCTAAGGGTATTTGTTGCCTCAGAGCTGTTTTTTTCCCATACAGTATAAATTGTGAATATATACTCGATTTCTCAGAGCCACTAGGACTGATTAGCACATTTAATTATTATATGGTATTTATAGTTAACATGCAAAAATATTGCATATAATATTTTTAATTTAAGTAGCAATCCTATTGCTGTCAAAGTATAAGGCAGTTTTCTTTTTTTCAAGATAAAAATGTTCACTTTGGCTATCAGTTTTTGAAAATGCAATATTCTGATTGAAGGATTAATTTAAAATCAAGTAATCCAGGAGTTCTGTTGTGGTGCAGTGGGTTAAGGATCTGGCATTGTCACTGAAGTGACTCGTGTTCCATCCTGTGCACAAACATAAACAGAATGTGTTAAAGCATCTATATGTACACCTATAATTGCTATATGCTTAAAAGTGTATGATGCAGTCTTCATAACCCATGTTTAGCCTTCCCAACAAGATGGGAGCTCTCTCTTTTCCCAAGATTTCCACACATGCCTTTCTTGTGGCCCATGGTATCTTTATCCTGGAATGGTACATGTTCTCAACTAGTTTTATCCTTAAATCCAGCCTGTGGGTTTCTTGAGACAGTCTGACACATGTTCATAGCCATCACCACATTTTTAAACTCCCTTTGAATGGTGGAGTCATTCATAAACCTTTAAAACTCACTATATTAATTTTTTCCTGATTAAAAAAATAGTATCTGCTCTTATGGAAAAAAAAGAATTACAGGAATTTTGAGTGGATAATAATTACCCAGAGGTAATTACTGTTAGTATCTTATGATAGCTATTTCCTTTCATCACATATATCTAACATGCATACAAACATATTTAACTATTGGAGGATTATGTTTTAATTATATATTATTGCAAAATAGTTTGGTATCTGGCTTTTCTAATTTAAAATATCATTAGAATTTCCCATTTCTTTATTCTATAGATTTATGACTTTTATGTTATTTATTATTCCATCGTGTTGCTATATCATGATTTATTTAATCCTTCCCATATTTTTGGATTTTTACATCATTTCTAATATTTTACACTTATAAATGTTGTAAATAATGCTGTAATAAACACTCTTATACATATGAGTACAATCTTAGAAGGAAATGAATACAGCCATAGAAATATGTTATTTTTTGAAAGTTTGTACCAATTTATTTTCCCAGGAATAGTGAGCAAAATTATCGCACAATCCCCTCAACAACCATAGTCAGGTGCATTAAAAAAAAAAAAAAACTTTAATTTCATGGATGAAAAATGCTACCTCATTGTTTTAATTTGCATTTTAGAAGAGTAGTAAAAATTAGTTATAGTCACTTTTTTCTAAGGGCAAGTTAGAGTTTTTCTTAATGATGTGTGTGGTTCAATATGACAAAGATATTAAAAATTTGTTGTATACATTACAAATTTTTTTATTATGTGTATTACACTTAAAACTGTGTATCTATGCAGTGTGCCTGCGTGTGAGTATACAGTCTAAAGAAAAGAAAAAAGAAAAGAAATACGATGAATACCCATGATTCCCAGACTCAGCCTTAAGGAATAGACAGTCATCAGTACATTAGGGCCTGTTTATATTCCTTCCTCATCACTTTCCTCCTCTCCCTCCCACAGAGGTAACCATTAGCTTAAAAGACGTATAAATTGTCTGCTTGCCTTTTTATAAATTAAAAATATCTGCATACTAACCATCATATTGTTGAATTTTGCATCTGACTTTACACCATGAGATAATACTAAATGTACCATACGGTGGAGTACTATTTATTTTTCACAACCTTCTTAAAAGATTCATCCATGAAGCTGTAGTTCATTTTCATTGTAATATTTCATTGACACCTATTTGAAATACTTACATTGTTATGTTCTTAAAAACAGTGCTGTCAACATATGCCATCCCAGTTTTTCATTTGGTATAGGTGCTCAGTGATTTTTCTAGGGTTGGAACTCAAAATGGAATTGCTGTGCCTTTCTTATGTGCTCGGGTGCAGTTTTATTTGCTTATATCAAATTGATTTTCAAACTCATTGTCCCAATTTATATTCCCTTCAGCAATGTATAAAAATTTCAGTTGATCCACATTTTGCTATATAGTTATCATTCAGCGATTTAACTATTGTACTTTACGTGCTTGAAATGATATCTTCTCGTGATTTCATCTTGCATATGCTGGTCATTCATGTTTCCTCTTTAGTATTCATGTCCTTTTAATAGTTTCCTATTGTGTACATTTTCTTATTGATGCATATAAGAACTTTATATATTCTGAATAATAATTGTTTCATTAATAGGGTTTTGCAAAAATCTTCTTCCAGATTAGGGCTAGTTTTGTTTTGTTTTGTTTTTGGTCTTTATGTGCATTCTCTGGCCAGAAAAATCTGTGATTTCTATAGTTGGGAGTTCTCATCTTTGCTCTTACGGTTGTTATGGTTTGTCTATGTTGTGTTTGGCTTAAAGAGTCTTTCTTTACTTCAAATGTGTCTTTCTACATCACCATATAAAATATAGTTTTGAACTTCACAATTGAGTCTTTAATTTACCTGGAATTTATTTTTGTGTATAGTTGGAGGAAGGGATCTATTATAAAAATTTACATGTAATGAACGTTTGCTCCGACACCAGTTATCAAGTAGCCTCTCCACTGATCTACGTTTCCACCTCTGCCCCATTTTGTTTCCGTATGTTTATGTTTGTACTTCCGGGTGCCGTGTTCTATACCTGTTTATCTATCCTTCCTCCAACACAACATGGTTTATTTTTTTAACCTTTAATCAGTCTTACTATCTGTGGAACTTCTGTGAAACTGAATTTAATCATTGGTGTACTAGAAAAGATTTACATTTGTTCTGTCCGGTGCCTGGAGCCCACTTGAAAATAAATTTTTCATTTGAATTTTTCAGGCCACAAAAATAGTGTGAACTCTAGCTCCAAACACCAGTTATAGTTAGGGATTCTTGGAGACATGCATTTTTTTCTTTCCCTCTATCTGTGCTAAGGGTGAAATTGGCAAGCCTACTTCCAGCATTGGTTTTTTTCCTTGGTTCATCCCTTGAAGGTATCACTTTGCCGAGGTGCTAGATTTAGTTTCTGACCCAGACCTCACACTCATCTCAGGCCCAGGCTTTGTCTCTTGCCCTCTGTGCTAATGTGATCTTTTCATATATAGGTTCTAGGCCCCCAGGGATTGGCAGATTTCTTTGGACTTCTCCAGACCCTGGAGAAATTTTTCTTACTCATCCTTTCTGGTTTCTGGTTATCTGTTTTACTGTGTTGCAGTTTAACCCTGCTTTTAGAGTCCTTTATAAAGTTTACTTTTGTATCTTGTTATTGGAAGATGCATTAAAAAATGTACACAGATTGTAAGGTTACAGCATGATGCTGCTTTACGATTTGAGCATATTCTTGTCAGTACAGACCATTCCCAGGTCTCCAGAAGCTCTCCCCCTTCCAGTCACCCCAAGATGTGGCACAGCAATGAGCAGAGTGACTACAATGGTCCCCAACAACACAGATAATCTCACAGACATAATTTTGTACAAAAGAGGCCCCAGGTAGGAGATGCACACTGTATCATTCCATTTATGCAAAGCTCAAAGCCAGAGGGAGCCTAAGGGTAACATTTCTGAAAGTAGACTCCTGATGTTATAGTGTGAGACATGAAAGTTTTAAATTTTTCATAGAAAAATCTATTAGGTTTTCACCCTATGTTATTTGTTGTTTATTCCATTTTCGTTTTCTTTTTCTTTTCTTTTCTTTTTTTTTCTTTTTTTTTTTTTTTTGCTATTCAGGGCCACACCTGTGAAATATGGAAGTTCCCAGGCTGGGGATTGAATTGGAGCTGCAGCCACAGCCACAGCAAAATGGGATCCAAGCCACCATTTCTGTGACCTGCACCACAGCTCATGACAATACTGGATCCTTAACCCACTGAGTGAGGCCAGGGATCGAACCCGCATACTCATGGTTACTGATTGGGTTCATAACCCACTGAGCCACAATGGGAAGTCCTATCTCATTTTCTTTTGAGCTATAGATGGGATAGTTGTGTCTCTGTCTTCTGGGTTTTTCATTGCATATAAACTTTGTGAGGTCGATTTTGGTTTTGTTCATGTACTGTGATTTTCAGTTAATTTATTGTTCCAAAATTATTTATTGATATGGTTATTTCTGTGTTTTATTATCATTTCCATTTTATTGTTTGTTCAAGCATCACTGTATTACTCTGTCTAGTTCTGTCATGTTTTACTTATCATAGCTTTATATTATGTAGTATTTATTACATGTTATGGCACATTCTACCTTATTCCCTACTTTTCTTGCAAAAATTTCTTCAGTTATTCCTGACATTCAAATTTTTTAGGTGAAAATTAAAACTATCACCCCTCCCTCAATATTCCATTAGGATCTTAATCAGATGAGAAAAAAGTCAGTACATATATTTGAATAGCTTTAAAATATTCAGCTAAGCAATAAAATAATATGGATCATTTTTTTCATTTCAGTATTCTCTTAATCCATCAGTAATGTTGACACAGCTCATTATGGTGTGTGCTTTCCATGTATTTATAGTTGTAAATGAGCTCTATTTTAACATTATGTTTTCTAAGATGTTAACATGCTAGCATATAGGACAATATTGATTTGTTACTGACAATTACTGAACAAAAATATATTTTGTTCTTGCTGCCTGACTGAATTATTTTATTTTGGTTCTAATAGTTTTCATTTGCTTCTTTTGTGTTTTCTAGATAAAAAATATATATAATGTTTAGATAATGATTACTCTCTTTAGTCTTTTTCTGATGGAGTATCTCCTATTTCTATCTTATGTCTAATTGCATTGATGAAAGAAATGAAAAATAACTATAGTGCTAGTAGATGTCTTTGTTTTTATTCTCATTTTAATGAAAATATATCTAGTGGTTCCTATCATTAGGTGCAATGTTGGCTGTTGGTTAAGACTTTTTTTTACTATATTAAGATTTTTTAAGAAGTTTATTTTCCTTTTTTTAATCTGCCTTAAATTGAGAATGGACGTTAATTAAAGACTGGACATAGTTAATTATACTATGTTTCAACCATGAAGTAAGCCATGAATGAATAAGCCATGAATATCTGTGTATATATCTATAAATATAGATTATCTACCTACTTATCTATTAAAAGATATCTATCTATATAGAGAGATATATGTAGACAGAAGAAAGGAAATGTATACACATTCTTTAGATATTTTATAAATACTCTGTAATTACAATTTTATTTTTCCCCCTTCATTTACAAAGTTATTTTTTGAGATTAAAAAAAATGTTTATTTATAATATTTGGATTTATCGTATTGTGTCAGAGGCTAAGGTAATTTCTCTTTTTTTTTTGTCTGATATGAATTATACAATCTATATGTGTATTTTATGGACATTTTTGAAGATATGAGCTCCGTAAAGTATATGTATTTTTTTAATTTTTTAAGATTTTTATTGTTTCCATTATAGTTGATTTACAGTGTTCTGTCAATTTCTACTCTACAACAAAGTGACCAGTTATATATATATATATATTCTTTTTCTCACATCGAAGTGACTAGATATAGTTCCCTGTGCTATACACTAGGATCTCATTGCTTATCCACTCCAAATGCAATAGTTTGCATCTATTAACCCCAAAGTCCCAGACCATCCAGCTCCCTCCCCCTCCCCTTGGCAATCATAAGTCTGTTCTCCATATCCATGAATTTCTTTTCTGTGGAAAGGTTCATTTGTACAGTATATTAGATTCCAGATATAAGTGATATCATATAGTATTTGTCTTGCTCTTTCTGACTTACTTCACTTAAGTAAGAGAATCTCTAGTTCTATCTGTAGGTGTCTGGGTTTATTTCTAGTTTCTCTATTCTGTTCCATTGGTCGTATGTCTGTTTTGGTACCAGTACCACACAGTCTTGATTACTGTAACTTTGTAATATTGCCTGAAGTCTGGGAGAGTTATACCTCCTGCTTAGTTTTTGTTCCTCAGCATTACTTTTGTGATTCTGTATAAATTTCTGGATTGTTCGTTCTAATTCTGTGAAAAATGTCATGGTTAATTTGATAGAGATTGCACTGAATCTGTAGACTGCTTTGGGTAGTATGGCCATTTTTATGATACTATTTTTTCCAATCCAGGAGCATCAAATTTCTTTCCATTTCTTTGAATCCTCTTTAATTTTGTAAGTTATAGCTTTTAATATCCGTCTCAATTCAAGTTTATTAATAAAATTATTTAACTTATTTTTAGTCCTATTAAATTTATTTTCTGTTTTGCTTCTGTTAGTTTCTCCTTATACTTCAAAGAATTTTTGCTTCGGATAGTTTAATGACATGATATTTGATACAAAATGTTCACTATCATATCTTCATATATTTTATCAATATAAATTTATTATCCTTTACACACTTGTCATCTTTTAAACTTGAATTTCATCATCTCAAAATAATATTGTCAACACTTATACCAGGTTTACATTTTTCTTATAAATAGTCACACAATCATACTATTAACTTGATTCACTCTCTTGCTTTTAGAATAGGAAATATTGGAAAATATTGTTGAATTCTGGTTTATAGCCTAATAAATATGAGTCTTTGCTGTTTAACAAGGAGCTTAAAGTATTTACCTTATCAAAACTTAAGTCATCGGTAATTTTGTTCCAGGGATCGAACCTGCACCACAGCAGCAACCTAGGCCACTGTAGTGACAATGCTGGATCCTTAACCCACTGTGCCACAAGTGAACTCCTTACTTTCTGATTTTGATTCTTCCTTAATGTTACCTTTGTAGTCTATGTTTTATTTTTAAGCTGTTATCTTTTTCATCTTTTAATTCTACTGAGTTACCTTCTTACTTTTCCTCATGCTGCTTTTCTCTATGACTCTCAAGAATAAATTAAAATCTTTAGAGTTGCTTCTCTGTGTAGGAATACTGGCTATATCTGTAAAAGCTCCTATATTGTCCCTCTCAAATTTTTGCACTTTTTTACTTTATTTATAACCCTAGTCTTACAAACGTATTCTTTTGTTGAATTATTTCTCCTCAAATGTAATTCTTGTCATGTAAATTCAGTTTTATAACTAAATGGCTGTAATTTTCTAGGCATGAATTTATATTTAACTGGTTATCAACCTCTTTCTGATAATCTTTGTATACAACAACTTGCCCATTTTTCTATGTTAATCTTGGTCAGGTGGAAAACATTTTAAGTATCTATTTTCCTAGAGGGATAAATAAGTGGCATATTTTATGACTCATACATAGCTGAAATGTATTTCTATTACTTTCACATATAAACACATACAAAATCAAAACCTTGATTGGGCATGGCATTCTTGAGTCTTCACATTTTTCTTTCAAATTCTATAGTTATTCTTCCAGTTTTTTCTAAAATATTGTATTGCAGAGATGACTGAAACATGCTTAATTTTAGATAATCTGTGGAAATATATAACCTTTCTGAATTCTATCTGTTGGCTGAATAGGATATTCTGTAAGCTATTTTTCCACTTTTTTCTTCTAATTAAAATTTTTTCCAGTTTGCCTTCAGGATTGGGACTCACTGATTCTATCTTGAGTACGATGAAATCTTTTTCAGTCTACGTACAAATGTGTCTACTGGGCTAATGAAAAACATATTTTAATTATATCTTTGGATTTCTCTCTCATTCTGATTATTCGGTATTCCTCAGAAAAAAGTTCTAATTCTAAAATTTAACTTTGATTCCATCTAATTTTGTCTACTAATCTTTCCATTATCTTTTCTCTCCTTGGTCTTGTTGCTTTGCCTTTTTCCTCTGTTTTAAATCTGGGAGAGTTTTGGAACTTTCTCAACATCGCTAATACAATTTTATATAAGTTCATCTCTCTACTTAATGCCTCTAATGTGACTATAAACACTATAAATCCCACAACAATTTACTCCATGATAATGCTGATTCTCAGATAACATTTGACTCCTCCCCTCTATAGCCAAAATATCAAGCGGGAATAGTTCAAGTTCTTATCTCCTTGGGATGACAGGAAGGCAAGGCCAATAAATAAACAGTAGGCCTCTTGGGAAACATGGAAGAAGAGAATGGTGCTCTTCAAAGGATTCTTTCGGTTCAATTGTGCTGAACTTAGCTGTTAAAAAATATCATCTATCTAGGACACTCCTGGAATTTCTTCCACTGACTGGAAAATAGCCAGCTAGAGGACCTAGAATTGTTCCTATTGATGTCTAAGTGCACTTATAGCCACAGGACTCAGAACTGTCCCCACCGATGCCCAAGTAGAGTGAAGACAGAGAGAGATGGTTGTAGTTGGTTGGGAAGGAGGCCTCAAAGGTACAAAATCATATGAAGTCACACTATACAGTTGTTATACAGCTACTCTTTTACAGATATTGTTGATCACAAAGTATTTGGATAGGAATAATAATAGTTCCCAGAAGATAAGTGTAAAAATAGTCTATTTTAATTGCTGGTTGTAGCTTTGTCCACAGCACCTGAGCTGTCCCCAGTGCAGGACAGGGTATTTTTCTTACGAAAATCTGTTTTTCAAAAAGAACAACTGCTTTTGCAATTTCAAGGACACTGAAATTTCCCTTTTTGTCTGGAGTCTCTTCCAGCTCAGATCCATGCCATTTCTCCATAACCCCTGGAATTTGCCTGTCTTCCCTGTGAAATCTAATTCTTTTTTTTTTTTTTTTCACTATGTGGCTTTCATGACAAGTATGGCTGCTTTTTGACCTGAAGTTTGTGAATGAGTCTGCAACATAAATACTTCTGAAGAGGGGCCAACAGATCATGATCAACCCTTACCAAGAACCAGCTCTAACAGTTACTGGCCAAACACTCATTTTTGTATTTAATTCTTCTACCTACGTGATGACAAAGGATGAATCTTAGCCTCATTTGACACAGTAAATGATTACTTCTCCAAGATTACATATCTAGTAAATGGCATGAGTAAGACCCAAACCCAACTCTGCCTGACAATTGAGCCCATCATCAAGCCCATCGTTTTCCAAGAACCGTCTCCAACCTTGCTTGATCCTTAAGAGTGGGACTGATTTGTAAGAGAAGATATCTAGGCACCATGTCAGAATAAATTTCTTAAAATCATGTTGTTGGAATGGCATTGCTGATCCTCAGTTGTAATTATATTGGTTGAAGACATAGTCAAGTATATACTGATGAACTTCTGTGGTCAAATAAAATAAATTTATGAGCATGTTGTATCTGCTTGTATAATGAAGCATCATGTTTTCCATAGGCAAATATCTTACCAATTCTCACTTCTCTAGACTCTGTTAAACTCATTTTTTTGTTTAATTGGATGGATTATGGAAGAGAGGAACATAAAGAATTTCATAGAGTGTTACTGATATATCATACATCTTTGCTAAATGGTAGCTCAAACCTATGACCACCTCTCATTTTCCTTGGTTTGGCGATATAGAGGTATCTATACTCTAACTGTATCTGCCCATCCTTTCTGACTAATGCCAAATAATTAGTGCCAAGTAATATATTTGTTGGACTTTGATATCAGAAGGGAGAGAATAAGGCAGTTAAGGTGTAGAGTTTTGTGTAATATTCTTTTTAAATGAGAAAATATATCTATCTCCTAAAATTAGCTTAAATATGTTTTTGTAATCTTATGAACATGTATTATTATTCACTTATTTTTAAAAGAATTTTATGAGAATACAGTTGATTTATATCATTGTATCAATTTCTGTTGTATAGCATAGTGACTCGGTCACACATATACATACATACATTTTTCTCATACTATCTTCCATCATGTTTTACCCCAAGAGGTTGGACATAATTCCCTGTGCTGTACAGAAGGACCTCATTGCTTATCTACTCTAAATGCAGTAGTTTGCATCTACCCACCCGAAACTCCTAGTCCATCCTACCTCCTCCCTCTCCCCTCTGGCAACCACAGTTCTGCTCCCGATGTCTGTGATCTGTTTCTGTTTTCTAGGTAGGTTCATCCGTGCCATATTTTAGATTCCACATATAAGTGATATCATATGGTATTTGTCTTTCTCTTTCTGACTTACTTCACTTATGAAAATATATTATTATTCATTTAAATGGTACTGATTTATTTGCTTTTAAAAGTAATCATCAAATATATAAAATGTTAAATTTAAATAATTCAACCTAATAAGAGTTAAGAGGAATTGTGGAGAGACTGTGGGAAGTTAGGAGAGAATTCCACAAGCTTTCTCAGAAATAAAAAGTGCACAGCTGGGATATCAAAGGTGGCAAATACGGGTAGGTTTAATTGTTCTACTCTGTGTCTTCTCTCTTGAACTTCACCAGGGTGTCATTGATGTCTTCACCCAGGGTGTCATTGATGTTTTAGGAAGCTCCTTGACGTGGTAGAGGTATGAGAGAAAGGAGGAAACCCTATGAAGCAGTTTAACAGGAGGAGAAAGAACTCGAAGAAGATCTGCTCAGGAAAACAGTCTTAAAACTCTGCATGTCTATTAAAAGCCCTACATCGTGATATCTCATTTCCTCGAAATCCTAGTGACACACATCAAGCCTGTCCTTTCTCAGAGCTGAGTTGTAGAATCGGGCAGGGCACGGGGAGAGGTGAGACGATGTGGAGCTCCTCCGAGACAACATGTGGTTACTACAAAAACAGGGAGCTGGATGGTAACCACAGAGTGGCAAAGTTTATTTTGTCTTTCCTCCATGGGCTGCTTCGTTCCGTGCGGTGAAAACTAAGTCACTGACCCGTTTTCTTAATCCAGCTCCTCTGGTCTTAGTCAGTGGAGATTCCTCCAGGTTCTGGCAATAGGTTTTTCTTTGGGCTTGATGTTCTATGAGTTCACAAACTTTCAGCATGGATGTCAGAGAAAGCACCTAGGCAGATGACTTTTTTTATTTCAAAGCATTAACACTATGGATGAATAAATGAATGAATGAGAAATTCTTAAATACTCTATCTTCTTTACCTAAAGCTCATCTCTAATAGGATATATTGAATTGATTTGTATCCTGTACGAATAGCAAGTGACTGATTTTAAGTCACATTATACTATCTGTGTTTCTTAAGATGAACACACTTTATAAGGTACCTTATATAGAAGCAGGAATGTCAAGTTGTGAGTGAGTGTCTGTGTGTGTGTGTGTCTTCCTTCTCTTGGAGCCTCTAACTCTAAGGCTCATAATAAGTGATTCTATTCTCCTTCCATAATTTGGTCAGTTCAGTCACTTTGGTCCCCCTCTACAATATTTTTGCTGATAATTTTTTTTTCAGTTTCTTATTACTCTACAGATTTCAACTCCTGAAATTTTATACCTGAAGCTCCGCTATGAAATATTCAAAAGATGCTATATTTCATACTGCTGAATAAGCAAGTTGTTTATTCTCCCTTGGCAAGTCTGCTGCATAACATTGTTTCTAGAAAAGGAGTTTATGTGGCATGATTAAAAATTCCGTTTTCATAACCTGTCTCTGATAGACTGCCCAGCCAGCCCTCAATATTGGTAGAAAACTATTAAATTGTAGATTATAACAGAACACTTTAGCAAGTGGTTTTCATTTCCATTTTACTCAGATGATGACTTTTAGGCATGAACTTCCCATTGTCTTTCAAAATGACTTTTTTATATATCTACCCCTTTTTTTCGCTTTTCTATTTTTTTTTCCAGACAGAAAGAACAAACAATTTTCCTTCTAAAGCCATTCACTCTATCTGTGACTCAGGTCCCAGCATCCACGCTCTCTTCTGAGCTCTCAATCTCTTTCTTATTCATTTTCCTACCAATATTTTAATCTCTCTTTTTTTTTCACTGCCCGTTTCTTCTCTTCCTTCAAATACACACTTCCACTTAGAAATTTTTTTTATTTGATGCTTCTGTTTTACTTCAGTTGATCCACATAAATGATCTTAGCTTTTTTTTTGAACCATCAAATTCTGACCTTAATCCCATACAATTTAGTCTAACCTTTCTGATAGTATTGAATATACAGTCAAGTTTGTCAATAACCTCCTAATTGCCAGTTTTGATATTTTTCTCATTCCTCTTCTTCTTCATTATTGGCAACTATCGATCATGCTTTCTTAAACTTACTACCCTTGAATTTCATATTACTTTACATTGATTTCCTTCTCAATTCTTAGTCTGCTTATTTTCTTTTTCACTTTTCCTTTTCTGATGCCTTATATGTGGGACCCTATACCATTAATTTCTTAATTCTAAAATCTTTGCATTTTTGTTTCTCTAAGTCCTTTCCTGAGAGATTTCACCCATTTTCAGTGCCTCATTTTTCTTTGCAACTTACCCACCACTATGGGTATCCATACAAATATGTATTTACAGTATCTCCTCATCTTCAATCCAAATTTCCTTCTTCTTGTTGAACTGCTCTATCTGAAGGGCCGATTTGATTTTTACTCCCAAAACAAATTGAAGACAAAAACTGAAAACAAAATAAACAAGCAAACAAAAACCCAAGGCAGAACAAAATAAAGACAAGCAAAACTATTCTCCTGAAAGTCTACAGAACATATATCCTTTGCCCATCCTGCTTTTGGCTAACATATTTTGACATTGCTGTCACTAATCCCTCAGGCTCTTTAGTTTAGTGGAGGTAGTTGCTTTTGGCTCCTCCCTTCCCCCTCTCGCTTGGTCAAGCAGCCCCTGGGACTACAGGAGAAGGCAGATAAGTAGGGACTGGAAGTTGAGCTAGCGGGGGTTGAGACCTACTAATGAAGGCTTTAAGTGTGACAGCCACCACATTGTTGATCAGGAACAGCTATTCCATTTGCTTGCTGGGATCCACTGTAAAATGAAGACTCAGGGTTCCTGGTTCAAAAATTACTGAGAATTCTAAGGTGACAGCAGCAGAGCATTAAACCATCCAAGTATGGGCCCTTTGCAGCTTCTCAAGTCACAAGCCTATGATGCCAACCTCGCTATTTATCTTTCTGGGTGAAGACTCCCTATCAGCCTAAATGAAAAGGTTGACTTAGGTGATTTCTGAAGTGACATCCCATTTTGCTCTAAAGTTCAGTAATTCTTTTTTTTTTGTTTTTTTTTTTATTTTTGCATTATAGCTGGTTTACAGATTTCTGTCAGATTTTCCAACTGCACCATGTGGTGACCCGATTACATGTACATATATGGTTTTGTCACATGTAATTAGATATAGTTCCCCGTGCATTACAGTTGGAGCTCCTTGCTATTCCATCATTAAAGCAGTAGGTATCCCCACTCCCTCCCACCCCTCCCCCACCCCTCCCCCGCCCCCTTGGCAACCACAAGTCTGTTCCCCAAGTTCGTGATT
>PVHT020000077.1:4642301-4730553 GCA_004024745.2 Catagonus wagneri | reverse complement strand
TATTACAGAAATACAAAAAACCATGACAGAATATTATAAACAATTATATGCCAACAAATTTGATAATCTAGAAGAAATGGACAAATTTTTAGAGACTTACACCCTCCCAAAACTGAATCAAGAAGAAATAAATCAACTGAATAGACCAATCACTAGAAATGAAATTGAGTATGTCATCAAAACACTCCCTACAAATAAAGTTCAGTAATTCTAAGCCGCCTTTCTCTGCAGCAGCTCCTGTATTGCCGCCCTTCTTCCTTTCTCACTGTGCTGGTACAGAGGTGCCCAAATACCTGATGGTAATTTTTTTCTTACCTGTCTCCAATCTGCTTAGATATTTAGCTCCAAATATTATTCATAAAGTAAAGGCTCAAGTTCAAACTTGACTTTGGCATCAACGTTACTTTCTAACCTTGTAAGCCCACTGTATTAGTTTCCTAGGTCTGCCGTTACAAAGTATTCCAGGCTGGGTGGCTTTAACAGCAGAAATGTATTTTTTCACAGCGCTAGGGGCTACAAGTCCAAGGTCAAGATCAGGGTGTCAGTAGGGTTGGTTTCTACTAAGGCTGCTCTCCTTGGTTTCCTGATGGCCTCCCTCTCTCTTGTCCTCACATAGCCTTCTCTATAGGCTTGCCCTTCCTGGATGTCTCTATAAGCTTGCCCTTCCCGGATGTCTCTTCCTGTTCCTGTAAGGACCCCAGTCATATCGGATTAGGGCTCCACTCTATGTCCTCATTAAGTTTTAATTATCTCTTTAAAGACCCAGTGTCCAAATACAGTCCTATAGGGAGTTAAGGTCTCAATATATGAGTTTGGGGGAGACACAGTTACGAGTTTGGGGGAGACACAGTTACGAGTTTGGGGAGACACAATTAAGTCCATATCATTCACTCTTCCTTTACATGATTCAAA
Organism: Catagonus wagneri; assembly: GCA_004024745.2. Classification (NCBI taxonomy): domain Eukaryota; kingdom Metazoa; phylum Chordata; class Mammalia; order Artiodactyla; family Tayassuidae; genus Catagonus; species Catagonus wagneri. The sequence continues at coordinate 4,729,641 of PVHT020000077.1, read as the reverse complement.
GTGTATCAAGAGCAGTTCTGTGCAAGCCGGACACACTGAGGGCTTTATAGCGATCCCGAAATGTCAACGGGTGAGTGAACGCCCATGTCTGGCAGATGTGCCCCTCCCCAGTCAGCTCTCACCTCCTCCCCTCTGTGCCTTTGCTTCTGTGGTGCCCGTGTGAAAAGCCAGCTTGATTTCTTCTTTCAATATCCTCTCCTCTTTCCCTCTTTTTCTCCAGCTCCTTCCCTTCCCCATTAAGTCTAACTACGTGGGCTTTTGTCCTTGACTGCCATCTCCCTTTCCTCTGAGTCTCAGGAACTTTTAAGGTCTTCACCACTTGCTGAAGACCCTGTGTCGTGCCCTGACTTTAGCCTTATACACTTTGCAATCCCACTTAGTCTCTGAGCTCCTCTTAGGAAGATAGCAAGTCCTCCATCAGTGCTTCTCAAATTGAATGTATATAAGATCTACCTGGGGCTTTTGTTACATCCAGACTCTGATCAGGAGCTCTGAATCCACAGTGAGACCTGGGATTCTGCACTTCCTTCTTTTTTTCTTTTTTTTTCCTTTTTCTTTTTTCTTTTTGACTGACCCATGGCATATGGAGCTCCCACGCCAGGGATCAGATCTGAGCACCAGTCTCGACCTAAGATGGATACTTAATCCACTGTGCTGGGCCAGTAATCAAACCTGCGTCCCAGTGCTTGCCTCCGAGAGGCCGCCAATCCCATTGTGCCCACTCCAGGTTCTGCATTCTAACAAACTCGCAGCTGCTCTTCCATGGGTTTCATGTCAGCAGCGAGGTGTTAGACTTGATGGAAAACGTCTGCTTCTCTCACTCACCTTTCCCATACACACAAGAAGAATGCAGATATTTTCATAATGGATTATACTCTATTGATTAACTTCCTCTTAACCTTCACTTATTAATTCAGCTTAGACCCTGGGTGTAGGGCAGGGTGGAAAGCTGTGATCTCTGGGGTTAAAGTCTTGGAAAGGTAACATTTACTTAGACATTCGTGTGGCTATGTAGTCTTTGTTAGGGGACCACGGGGTCAAGGCAGCAATAATAAGGCAGCAATGCCAATCAGTTCAAGTTCAATTTTCCTCCACTGCATAAAACTTTGTAGGGCTCAATTTCCAAGAGGAGGCTAAGCATACAGGTTGTGCAGAGCAAAAGAACACATTGTGTTTACTCTTTGAACATGCAGGTCATTTCCCTTCATGTGAAATTATTTCTTAGCATTTGCTTTATCTGGGAGAAAAATATAAATGTCTTTAGGGGATTTAGTTTTGTGAAGCCTAGTCTTTTACTCTTGTCCTTCTCACTTTAGACAGAAAATAACTTTTGATGCATTAAATTCTAATGAATAAGAACACATTTTAAAGGCCTTTCTTTGTATTTTATTCAGTAGCTGACTTTAGTTTCCTACAAAATGCTTTCTAAATTCAGTTTCTTATCATGGGTTCCATCCAGAATAAAATGTATACGGCCCCTGGAGCACACAGCTGTTTATGTACCAGGCCAATATGTCTCAGGGAGAGGTCTGCACAATCTGTAGGCTATAATTTAAAAAATAAAAATAAAATTCCAATGCTACATCAAGTATTTAGAGCTGCTCAGTGGGAAGAAAAGGCAGAAAAGGAGAAAAGAAAGCAGCTTATTAATTAACTCCTTTTGCTTTGAACAGTGCATTGCTATGCTGTTTTCAAGGGATCTATTTTCACATTCAATTCTTCAGAGCACATTCTGGCATGTTTTAAAGTCAAATGGAAAAAAAACAGGGTCTGAAAGGTGGAGTGCTTTTCTTAAAAAAATTAAATTCTTTTATTTGGAGTTCCTGTTATGGCTCAACAGGTTAAGAATCTATCCAGTATTCGTAAGGATGCGGGTTTGATCCCTGTCCTCCCTCAGTGGGTTAAGGATCTGCCATTGCAGCAAGCTGCAGCATAGGTCACAGATTCGGCTTGGATCTGGTGTTGCTGTGGCTGTGGAGGGCAGCCGTAGCTCAACTTTGACCCTTAGGCCTGGGAACTTCCATATGCTGGTGATGCAGCCCTAAATAAGAAAAGAAAAAAAAAATTCTCTCACAACGTTTTTCAGTAACAGGTTCTTAGAGGTGAAGAAGAGCTTGTGTCTAAGTTATCATCTTTTTGGAGTTCCCTGGTGGCTCAGTGGATTAAGGATCCAGCATTTTCACTGCTTTTGCTCAGGTAGCTGTTGTGGCTGAGGTCCCATCCCTGGCCAGGAAATTCTGCATGCCCTGATGGTAGCCAAAAAAAAAAAAAAATTCACCAATTTTTCAAAGATTGAACAGAGGGTGGAGCCATGCAGAACAACCTACAAGACATTGTTGGGAAAATGGTCCCCTTTCTAGTGGTGCTACTGTCAGGGAAGCCTATTTGGGCCTAGTGATTGATGACTTGCTTGCTTCATTCACTCATGGACCCATTCTTTCACCCATCCACCCCTCAAGTGTTTATATTTTTATTTTTTTAAAATTATTGTATGAAAGTGTAATCGATTCACAATGTTCTATAAATTTCTGTTGCACAGCAAAGTGACCCAGTCATACATATAAACACATTTCTTTTCTTATGTTATCTTTGATCATGTTCTATCCAGAGTGATTAGGTATAGTTCTCTGTGCTAGACAGTAGAACCTCATTGCTTACCCATTCTAAATGTAATAGTTTGCATCTACTAACCCCAAACTCCCAGTCCATCCCACTTCCCCACCCCTAAATGTTTATTGAATGCCTGCTGTATGATAGAGCCATGCATGCTACTTGTACTCAAGGGGCTTCCAGCTGAGGCAGGAAGAAAGACCAGTAAGAGAGGACTGCAATTCAGTCTGACAGGCTGGGAGAGAAAATAGCCAACAGTGGGCTGGAAACCTCTGAGGAGAGATCCTCCATCAGTGCAAGAACAGTGTAGAGCCGTGCCGCTCACTTCCAGGGGGCACCGTTCACAGTGAACAGTGAGTGAGTGACACTTTCCTGAAGATGTTCAGTGCACCGTCTACTCCATCTGAAGAGAGATAAGGAAAGCTGGGTTTGCAGGAGAAGTTGGTGTTTGCCAGGCCCTCAAAGGGGTCAGTATGGAGCTAGGGAGATTATGTCCACGAGTTGTATGTGGGGGCTTTGGGTGGTGAATGGAAAAAAAAAAAGATGAATAAGGTTAGTAGGATCAAGATTCTACGGGGTCTTTTCAGCCAGGCCAGAGGAGTTTAGACTTAATCGCTGTGGAAAAATAACTGACAGATGTTCAGCAGGGGAGAGCCCTGTTACTGGTGTGGCATAGAGGTGGAGTGGCAAGGTATTGCATCCTTAGTGTCATTTGAAGGAGACTTCAAAGCAACCCCAAAACTGTGCTGCCCAACCCTGGCCCCGTGGGAACACAGGATAAGGCCGGTGTGGACCTAGAGAGGGAAATCTGACCTCTGTTCTGGCACTTCACAGTTTTACTTGTGGCTGGCCCCTGCCGGTAGCTTGAGTGGCTTTGAGTGATGTTCACGGTCTGTGAAGTTGGAAGTTTCTCAAAGGAGTCCAAGAGAGTTCTCTCACCAGCTGTCAGGCCTCTTGCTGTGTCCTTAAGCAGCGTCGCATAAAACCCTGACCTAACTAGCCTTACCACCAGAGCAGAGCTTTGTTGCATTTCTCTGGGAAGCTAACCTTGCTTAATAGCTTCAGAGCCTAAACTCCTGATGATGTAAAATGATACTGAAGGACTGATGAATACAGGCAATGAAGTCTGGATGACTTTCCTGTGCTTCTACTATATGTGGAATGCAACAGAGTTATAACCAGGGTCCCGCAGCATGTAACAAAGAGCTAGCTAGGTAGCAATCCAGGAACCACTATAGCCCTGGTACCTCCATCCTGATGATCAGCTAGAGTGAATGAGAAATCCCACTTGGCATCAGCACTCACTTCACAGGTGATTTTCAAAGCATGGTCAGAGCACCTGCAGGAGGGTACCTTTCAAAATACAGGTTCATGGATATTGTCCTTAACCTGCTGGACCAGAATGTCTGCTGGGAAGCCTAGAATTCTGTATTTTAACAAGCTCTGTTGCCTAGGTGGTTTTTAATGGTCATGAGAATTTGAGAACCACTGCACAGGCTATTCCTTCTGATGTTGATGTGTAGTCTTGTGGTCAGAATCTCTTTCTGATGTAGATATTTTTGTGATGTTGAGATTTTTGTGAAATTCACCTGAACGTTTTCCAGTAGGGTCATATCATTAACATTTTTATGTCAAAAGATGTTCCACGTAAAAATGATTGCTTATCCTTTATTTTATTATTAATTGATTGTTGGTATCCACTGTTGGATTTTGTTGACAACTCCGCTGTCAAGGTATGTGTGGTTATGTAATTGCTTGATTCAAACTGGATAACTGCTAAGCCTGTAGAGAATAAGAAATTGAAGTTTCTTTAAACTGAAATATCAGGTAGGGTTCCGTGAAGCCCCACAGGTGAAAGACCTGGTCTGGTGGTGTGTTGATAATCCAAGGAGTGTCAGCAACCACAAAAAGCTGGAAGAAGCAAGAACGGATTCTTCACGAGAGACTCCAGAGAGAGTGCAGTCCTGGCATCTCCTTCACTAGAGATGCCAGAGCGGGTACAAGTCCTTCCAAGGGAGGATTTGTGTCCCCCCAAAATGAGAACTCACAGGCATAGAGAACAAACTTGTGGTTGCCAAGGGGGAGGGAGAGGGAGTGGGAGTTTGGAGTCAATAGATGCAAACTATTACGTTTAGAATGGATAAGCAATGAGGTCCTGCTGTAAAGAACAGTAACTGTATACAGTCTCTTGTGATAGAACATGATAGAAGATAGCATGAGAAAAAGAATGTATAAATATGTATGATTGGGTCACTTTGCTGCACAGCAGAAATTGACACAATAGTATAAGTCAACTGTAATTAAAACATTTTTAAAAATGAGAACAATAAGAGAATAAATTTCTGCTGATTTAAGCCACCAGATTTGTGGTAATTTGTTACAGCAGCCACAGGAAACTAATACACTGGGGAAATAATAATCATTTTCTAACTAGTCACGTTTCTAGGGAAGCTATCTTCATCAAAATTGGAAAGATACACTCAAATACATTTGCAACAATGAATTACTAATGTTATTTGACCATCTCAGAGATACATAGAAGAGCGTGGTCCCTTGCTTTTCTAATTGAGGGCATAAAGCAATATATTAGTTAGGAGCTAACTAACCCTTCTCTGATTATCTCCATTTGGGAGAACATTTAAAGTAGACCCCAAAGGAGTCATCTTCAGTCGTAATGGCCCCTGAATTTGCTGCTTTGGGCTTGACAATACTTTGCTCTACAATGGTGTTTTTGAAGCAGGACTTGGAGTTCCCGTTGTGGCTCAGTGGTTAATGAATCCAACTAGGAACCATGAGGTTGTGGGTTTGATCCCTGGCCTTGCTCAGTGGGCTAAGGATCAGGTGTTGCCGTGAGCTGTGGTGAAGGTTGCAGACACGGCTTGGATCCCACGTTGCTGTGGCTGTGGCGTAGGCTGGCAGCTATAGCTTCAATTAGACCCCTAGCCTAGGAACCTCCATATGCCACAGGTGCAGCCCTAGAAAAAGGCAAAAAGACAAAAAAAAAGAAGCAGGACTTAATGGTATTAAACTCTTCTCTAGGTAAGCTGAAACTATGCAATGATAGACTCAAACCACACAATAATAGTCTTTATAGGAAGGTTCTATATCCAGGTGTTGGAGTGAAAACTATAAATGCAAATTCAGAGACAAAGTTTCCCTCTTTGTGCCTTGGGAAACAATTCTCCAGGGTGCACATAATGAGAGCAGCTTGTCCTGAGGCAGTAACTGCTTTTGTTAGGGACTATCTTTTCAATGATGTTTGTAAAGCAAAAGTGTCTCAGAAGATATAGCCCATGTTTCACTCCAGAGCCGGGTAGGTTTATTTATAACCTTGGAAGATAGAGGGTGTATTTTTCTTGGAATAAAATAAGGAAAGCATGGTTATTGTTCATGAGAAAAGATTTGGGTTCTTTCGTAAGGGGCTAAGCTTAAGCTCTAAGTTCTCTAGGTTCTTCTGGAATGCAACCCACGGTGTGCAGGTCTTACCTGGACTTTATCACCTCACTCTTTGGGAATTGGGACTCTGGGAAGTGATGCAAAGGCTGACACTCTGGCTACTGATATTACTGTGAGGAATAAAGACCTTCGGCTGTGACCCAGGATTTTTTTTGTCTTCTGTCAGCATCCTGAGATGGTGACAGGAAAACCTGTTAGCTTGAAAATTGGATAAAATCTCAGACCCTTCCAAGTTCTTGATAGTGTAGCTTTAGGAAGAGATATTGTGATGATACACATCCCATTCATGATTGGTCGAGCCCTGTCTCCTGACTTGGCAGGTAAGCAATATTCATCCTATTTACTCAACCCAGAATTCGATCTTGCTGGAACCAAGTGACACCTCAGATAATAGACATCTATTTATCCACTTTAAAAAAAATGGTATATTTATGCTAGAAATCTTAAACTTATCTTTTTCTTTCTTTTTTCTTTTTCTTTTCTTTTCTTTTTTTTTTGGCTGCACCTGTGGCATATGGAAGTTTACAGGCTAAGGGTCAAATCGGAGTGGCAACTCCACAGCAACGTGGGCTCCCCACCCACTGACCGAGGCCAGTTATCAAAGCCGCACCCTCGTGGATACCAGTCGGATTTGTTTCCCCTGTGCCACAATGGGAACTCCCAGAAACAAACTTTTAAAAACGAAGGCAATAATACTAAAAAGAATGACTGATTTTCAGCTCTCATTCTCTGATGATGGGATCAGTACATATAATACCATGTTTACCAAAAGGATGGCCATCCATCTCCTCCCAAATACTGCAGTTTATTTATTTTCATTTATTATTTTTTTTCTTTTTTCGACCACCCTGTGGCATATGGAACTCCTGGGCCAGGGATCCAGCCTGCACCCTGGTGCTGCAGAGGTGCCACTGATCCACTGCACCCGAAGGGGAACTCCCAAACACTGCAGTTTATTGTTAGCTGTGTTTCTGATCAAGAATCCAGCCTCAAAGAAAATGTAGAAATCGGTTAAAAAACATAAAAGTCAACATGTACAAATTAGGAACTTTAATTTGTTAGCAATTATTAGCAAAATTATTCTCTCAGCCCTACAAAATTGACATACTGATGTCATACATTCCATAGAAATTTGGCTCACTAGAATATGTCAATATAGCATACATCATAACCTTAATCACATAGTTTCTTTTGCCATGTGAGATAACATAACCACAAGTTATAAGGACTAGGACATGGAAAATTTTGTGGTTATTATTTTACCTACCATGGTCCCCCACTCCACCTCCAAAGATTCACATGCATCCCAAATGCAAAATGCATTCACTTTACCGCAAGTTCTCAACTCATTTCAGCATCAAAAGTCCCCACATCTCATTTAAATATCATCATCTGAAAAGTCCCAAATCTCATCATCAAAATCATCTAAATTCAGCGTAGGTAATGTTTTAGATGCAACCCGTTCTGGGGCACAATTTCTCTTTATCTGTGGACCCGTGAAACTAAAAAAGAGAAGTGATTGGCTCCCCAAATATGATGCCGGAATGGGCAAAGGATGATAGTTATAGACATTCTCGTTCAGTAACGGAGAAAATGGAAGAAAAATGGAAGTCACGGGTCCCAAGCAATTTAGGAAACCAACTGGGCGAAATTCATGAGCTTTCAAAGTTGGGAATAACCGTCTGAGGTTCAACGCTCTGTTCTCTGGAATCAGGGCTCTGCCCTCTGATTTCTTAGCTCTCCCTTCAGAGATATGTATGTTGGTAATTTGTATTTTTCTAAAATTTGTATATTTCTAAAATTTCATTTTGGTATTTTTTTTTCTGATTTCATTCCGGTGTAGTTGGAAAACATACAGAAGGATATTTCTCTATTACTGCTTTTTTTGTGTTAACGAGATATTTTCTAATGTACCATTTTAATGTCCTTTTGTGTCTTTTGCTATATTGTCTTTAGTTATTTTCTAAGTTGTTATTCAGGGGATTACAATTCATCTCTTAACAATCTAATTAGATTGGCACAGGCTTTGTTTCAACACAGAAATTTTGTGGCTACGTACCTCTGTTCCTTCCAGCCCTGCTTTGAACGCTTGTGGTCCTAGGGACCACATCTTTATACATTGTGTACCCATTAATACAGTTTCTGGATTACTATTTTAAGATTCCAGTTGTCTTTTAAATGGAAAGAGTTACAAACGAAAACATATTTTTACTGTCTTTATATTCACTACATAGTTACTTTATTAGTAGCCTCTCTTTGGGAGTATTCTAGATATTTATTATCCGGTGTTTTCCTCCATTAGGCTTGAAGGGCTGTATTTCTTGACGTGTAGGTCTGCTAATGATGAATGCTTTCAGTTTTTGTTGAGCTGGAAAATATTTTAATTTCTTCTTCACTTTTAAAATACAGTGTAGGTCAGTAAGAGTCAGCATTTTGAGCATTTCATCTCCACTGCCTTCTGGCCACCACTGTTTTGATGAGACATTTCTTGTGTGTGATGGACCTTTTTTCCTCTTGCTGCTTTCAAGATTCTGCTTAGTTTTTTTGACAGGTTGAATATGAGAGAGACAAATGTGGATCTCTTTCGCTTTATCCTGCTTTGCATATATTGAGAGTTTCAAGTGTCCAGATTAAAGTTTTCCATGAAATTTGGGAAGTTATTTGTCTTTATTTCTTCAAATATTTTTTTCTGCCTATTTTTCTCTCTCCTTATGGGGTTCTCATGACACCTATATTGGTAGGTTTGATATTGTCTCACAGGTCTCTGAGACTGCTGCTTTTTCTTTACACTTCTCAGACGGTATAATCTTAATAGAAATATAGTCAAATTGTCTAATTCTTCTGACATTTTAAATCTGCTGTTAACATCTTTAGCAATTTTTTTCAGCTATTACAATTTTCAACTTCAGAATTTCTACTTGACTACTTCTATAATTTCTCTGTGTTTAATGATATCCTCTATTTGGTGAGACAGAATTCTCATACTTTCTATTAGTTTTTTTTCACATAGATGCCTTTAATTCTTTAACCATATTTTATATAGCTGATTTAAACTCTTTTTTTTTTTTAAGTATATTCAACATCTGGACTTCCTTGGGACATCTTTTATTGACTGCTTTTCCTGTTTGTGTGTCATATTTTCCTGCTTCCTTACACATGTAATTTCTGTTGAAAGCCGAATATTTTATTTATTTATTTTTCATTGTTATATAACATTTTATTGTGTGAATGTACCAATTTGGCTCTGAATGGACATTTCATTTCACTTTATTATTACGTTAGTTAGGGTGTGATCACCCTTGAAAATCGAATATTTTAAATAATTTAATAAGTTTGGAAATCCAATCTCTATTCCCCACTCAGCAAGGTATTTTTCTTTCTTTATTGTTTGTTTGCTTAGTGGCTGTTTCTTTGTACTGTGACTTTCCCGGACTAACTCTGTATAATCTGTATCCTCTGTCATTTGTGGCCACTGATGTCTCTGCTTGATGAGCCCAGTGGTCAGCTAATGAACAGACCCAGTAAGTCTCCCAGGCTTTGCAGAGGGTTCTTTGTGTGTGTTGCAGCACACCTTCAAAGCTCTTGCAGGAAGCTGACAACTCTATCTTAGCTTTTACTTGCTGCTTGCACTGAGCCTCATGGTCAGTCAAAGATGAGAGAGCGGAACACCCCCAGGTCTACTAGAGTATATCACTGTCCTATATTGTATGTACTCCTGGTCTCTAGATTTCCAGAAATATGTTGGATGTTTTAAAAGCCCTTTATAAACATCTTACTGCTCATTTTGTTTCTTTTAAATGTTTTGGTCGGCTTCTTGTTACCTCCAACTGGAATCACTGCCTTGGGCATCTTCGATGTTAAACAATTGTTGCCAACTGTTTCCTACAAGCGCTTGCAAGGTGAGCTCTGAGCTACAAACCCACCCTGCCCCACCCAGTGGCTGCTGGGCTGTATTTTACAGCTGCAGTGGTTTTGAAGCTGTTGGTTTTCAAGATTGCTCCAGAGCTGCAGAGATGCGGATGGGGATAAGCCAAGTTCAAATGCTACACCTGTTGTTCTTACAAAAATTTTACTCCTTTTCTTTAATAATGCTCCTTAGATTGCTGTAAACTTTAGTTAATTTACAGAATTCTAAAAATCTAAGTTGTGACTATTTTTTGCAAGTGTTCCTGTTGCTTTAATGGAGGAGTAGGTTTTCAGAGGTCATTACTCTACCATTCCAGAAGTGCTTTAGTTTCTGCCTTACTAATTTTTCTCATAGTGTAGGACACAGCTTAGTCGTCAATTCTATAAGATTTGTGTCTTTCCTAGAGCTCCCACAATACCTTGTACTTTTCACAGACATTTCTTGATTGTCTATTTCTCATCTGTTGTCTTATGTAAAATTTCTGTGTGTGTGTGTGTGTGTGTGTGTGTGTGTGTGTGTGTGTGTGTGTGTGTGTGTTTTAGAGCAGCCTGCAGCATATGGAAGTTCCCAGGCTAGGGGTTGAATCAGAGTTGCAGTGGTGGCCTACACCACAGCTCAAGGCAATGGCAGATCCTTAACCCACTGAGCAAAGCCAGGGATCAAACCCACATCCTCATGGATACTAGTTGGATTCGTTTCCACTGTGCCATGATAGGAATTCCTCTTCTACAAACATCTAAGTGCAAAGATTATGTCTTGCTCAGTTCTTCTAACTGCAAAGATTATGTCTTGCTCAGAAGAACTGAGCACACTGCCTGGCACACTGGATCTCATGAAATATTATTGAACAAATGACTCTGACCTTTTTAAAAAAATGTACAAGTTTAAATAACCAGTTAAACATCTAGCAAATATAATTTTGTTTGTTTCAATCAAAGTTATAAGTCTTTAGGGTAATTTGTATTGGACATATTTTGTATTTTTACAGACTGAAAATGTCCTGGACAGCAAGAGCGATATTTGCCTATATTTCCAGACTTGTTAGAAAATGCACTTAACCCTAAAGATTTTCCATTTTCCTTCCTTCTATCTTCTTCCCTATGTCTATCCTGACACAAGAATTAACAAGATCAGACATACAAGGGGGAAAGTAACATAAGGATAGTCTTAATAGTGCATGTAGGAGAAAAAAAGGATAATCATACGTTTTCCCTTGGTGATGAAGGGGTGGTGTATATAGGCTGATTACATGAATATGAGTTTCGTGATTTTTTTAAATTCTAGCACCAGCAGCAGGGTTCCTTCGGCAGAAATCCTTGATTGAGGAGCTAAAGGCAATGAGAAATAAGTGTGGCTGCTAATTAGACACTCTGAATGAGCAGAGTGGGGAAACGAGCCATGGATAACAGCAGGGACTGCCTATACCCTTTTGATAGCTGAGAATCCAAATGTTAAGACTGTAAAGGCAATAGATACACTGTTATTCTCTCTGGACAGTTTTGATTTGGGAGCCTTGTCAAGCCAATGACAGTATTGGATAAATCAAGTCAAAAGTGAATCACCAAAACAATACTCCAGTCTTTAATGTGCTTTCCAGAAAGTATTGACAAAATATCTGGTTGTTGAGCCTGGTATGTCTAGCGTGTTCTACTGTGTTTTATGTAACAAATTCATAAAGACAATGGTATTGACATTGTAATTAGCTGGTCTCTTGTTCTTTCATGCTTTTCTTTGTCACTGAAATGGTAGCTGACTGTTAACAGCCTAAGACACAGAAACATATTCTGATACAGCATAAAGCAATCACTTAGAATGCAAGGTGTGACTGAGGCGGTGATCTCTGTTCTCTGTTACTTTGTTGTTCTGTATTACTTTGCCACAGCCTTGGCAAACCCACATTAGTATCTGATGCACTTAAACTTCTCTGGTTTGTAATGTTGTCTCCACACAAGAACATTAGTAAGCAAGACAAACATTGAAAGGTAAAAGCACATGTATATTCTCTTCTGTGACTCATTCATCTAGAAAATAACAGGTACAAGCTGAAGGGGAAGATATACTAAACCCGAAACAGGTTTCAAGTACAGGTTGTAAAACATTTCATAATATTCAAAAGTACAATCTTTTTTTTTTCAGATTTCAAAATAAATCTTCCTGATGAACCCTCAGATAACTTTTACTGTTTTCTTTTGTGTTTGTCTGTTTTTAGTGTATGGCCCCAAAATTTCAGATGGTAGTTATAGTGGCAGAATCTTAAGAATTAGAGATTGATCGGTTTTCATTTGACATGAAAATTAAAAATATTAACAATTATAATTTAACTTTCTTTTGTCATGTACCTCTGATTTATAGGATTTTACTTTTAGGCCAAATTTATACAATCATGTTAGAGAATTTATTTTCTAAGTCATCCTCTTTGTTTTTTCTTGATATTGATTAATGAGTTTGCTCTAAGTAAATCTATTTGCTTATTTAGGGAGACATCTATTCTTGGTTTAGTAACCCATTGTTTGAACTTGCTCTAGATTCTGTATTGGGTCCAGGCATATTTCCGGAAAAAACTGAAAAATGCAAATTTTTTTTGTAAAGATTCCAGTACCTTGGATATGAGGCCCAACATATCATCATTTCAAATAAATTTCAGTTCAGTTTTCAATCTAGTGGAACAATGTGCCATTGTGTCCAAACAGTGGCTTGGTATGCATACTAGATGAACAAAAACAACAGGAAAATATAGGGAGGTAAATTCTGCTCTTCTGTTCACCAGCATAGATGAAGCCTTTGTTTCCATGTGTTCTAGCTCAGCTGTCAAGTTCAGAGCATGTGCCTTGACTAACCACTTTCAAAAGAAAGGCTCAGCCAAAGCAACACAATCTTCAGGAGCATGGAATTGTAGGAAGCTTCCGGTTTTATATTATTTTCCCCTGTGTGAATGTTCCTATCCACCACAGTCCTGCAGCCCTGTTGCCTTCTCAAGAGTGGTGACTGCTGCACGGCACAGGATGTGGCATTGATGAATGGTGATCTGCAAGTTGCAAAATGCTGACCCAAGCAGTAAGTTGATAGCCACTGACATGACTTTCCTAGACCTGTTCTATGAAATCATGAAGTGGAACCGTGAAGGCTAATTAAAACTCTTGCCAAGCTCTCTGGCTGAGATATTGATCCCAATCAGAAGTTAGCTACTTCTTATTAAAAGGTAATCCAGGAACTCAAGAAATTTCGCAAGATAAGGAAGCTGAAAATCCTTCCAAGCAGTGACACCACATTCATAAAGACGGCTCTTCAATTTGAGGTCAGGGCAGGACATACCAAACCTACCTCTTCCGTGTGCCGTGTCATCTCCAAAAGTCAAAGACTTTCCAGAAAGAGAATTTCTCACCCAGAATTTAATTCACTTGCTATAACATGGATTCCAATTTTCACAGCAAGTTATCTATGTAACAAAAACTGGGGCATGTGTAGTCTCTTCATTAAATTGTTTAAGAATTAAAATGAGTTTCAGTGTTTTATTTATTATTATCGTTAGAAGTTGCAAGCATTAATATTGCACAGTTTCTAATTTTGTCATGGACTTATGAAATAAAAGGCTTATGCAAGTAAATTACTCAATTTTCATAACCCTCAATTACTTTCTGCCATCAAAGCTTCTGATCTTGTCAGCAAGCTGTGTCTACCATAACTTTCAAGCAATTGATCACAATTTCTCTTTTGAAAACATTGGAATTTAGAATAATAAGTTTCTTATTTTAAAATAAGGTTGTGGAGTACCCATCATGGGTCTGCCAGTTAAGAACCCGACACAGCGTCCATGAGGATGAGAGTTCAATCCCTGGCATTGCTCAGTGGGTTAAGGATCAGATGTTGCCACAAGCTGCAGCGGAGGTTGCAGATGGCAGCTCGGATCTGGCATTGCTATGGCTGTGGGCCGGCAGAGCTGTAGCTCCGACTCAACCCCTAGCTTGAGAATTTCCACATGCTGCAGGTGCACCTGTAAAAATAAAAATAAATAAAATAAAATAGGGAGGTGGATTCTTAAAGGTCTGGAAGAGCTTCTTATTCTCCCTCAGCAGCTTAATTCCAGGGCAGGACATGAACTCTAGGGGATAAAAATAATTCAGTGTGTAAATGGAGTTAGAAAAGTAGACTCAACCAAACCTCAGATAGGACAAGACAAAAAACACATTTAAACAAAAAATGCTTCATTTAGAAATTTTGAAATCTTAAGCAGGGGAGAATTTTCAATGAGGAAATTAACACGAAATTAAATAAAGTCGGAGGGGCCCTAGGAACTTTGGTGGACGGGGCATAGATGGGGAGAAACTCATTTCCTGTCCTATGCTCAGATTTCTTTATTCACTTTTCTCACCCTCATGTCCTTCTCTCTTTTCTCCCATCTGCCTTCTTTCTCTCTCTCTCAATCTTTCTCTCTGGCCCATTCCACATCCTGGCCTGGCTTTCCTGTGAGGAGACCAAAGTGCCAAATGTATAAGAGGTACGTGTTGGCTGCTTGGTGTCATTAAAGGAAAACTGAACTTGATATAGGAGGAATGGTATTTAATTCCTGCTCTGCAGCTTACAAGCTGTGAGATCTCAGAAAGGTCACTCAACCTCTCTGAGCTTTGGTTCTCCTTGACGCCAACTCAATCACGCGGGATTGTTGTGAAACACAAATAAAATGATATAGGCTGAGTGTTTCAGAAACCGTAAATGAGCATTGTCCAGATGCAGCTATGACCCTATTTTATGTCTGAATTCTGCCTTGTATTATATTTGCTTCTATACTGTTCACACACCTCCTATCAGAAGATTCACATTTCTTGGGGCTAATCACTATTTCTTATTCATCACACACACACACACACACACACACACACACACAACTTAATACTATGGGTTTGTGCAGAGTAGAGTAATGATTTTTTTTTGAACTGAAATAACTATATATATATATATATATATATATATATATATGAAATAACTGTATTTTAAAATAGCAAAACAAATTCAGGTCATGTAGGGCTTTGCATGATCAAATTGTATCTTCAGAGAAGAAGCCAGAGCATTCCACGGGCTGCTCCCAGGAGCCCCAGCTATAGGAGTGGCTCACTTTCCCGGCCTCACCCTCCCTTAGGAATCCTATCTACCCAGTCAGCTGATTTCAGCCTCTCCTTCCCTCTCAGAGTATCCTGCATGGTCCTAATGTGCTGACATTCCTGGCATGGACACGTCTAGCCAACGATGCCTCGCTAGAATTGTACAGCGGTGTGCCCACTGTAGGACTGCTTTCTATTCCGTTTTAAGTTCCAAATGTTATACTCTGCTCCTGCCATTTTTAAGGAAAAAAAAAAAAAGCTCCATTTCTGATACTTCTGACTTCTTTAGAAATGGATTCACTCTTATTTCATTCCATGAAACAAAATATATGCTTTCTATTTCTTGCGACTGATTTACTGAATGACTCTCTGTTTGTAGACATTCTGATTTCCAAGATTGGAATTTCCATGAAGAGTTTCAAAGACAAAGAAAACAGAGGGGAGAAAACCTGCTGCCCCTCTGACCTGGGTTACCACAACGGAACGAATATATGCGACTGAAGTTTAAAACACTGCAGCTTTGAACACTCATAAAATTCCAGTCTCACAGGGTACAGCAACTTATGTGCACCGAGCAGTCAAGGGGTTAAGCAAGCTTTCTATTTTATGGGCCCTTAAATCCTAAGTGATACTCTGTGTTGCACATTACCAGGGCAGCCTTGAAAGGATATATATAACTTTCTTTTTTTTTTTAATTCTTCACATCACCTGAGTAAGATTTTGAAAGCTTGGTAACATCCCAGGAGCAAGAAAAGCATAAAAGCATTCGCCAGACAGAGAAGGCAGAGTAGATGCATTAAGATTAGTCACCACTTTGGAAAATATATGTGCAGACACACACACACACACATGCACACACAAAGGAAAATAGTTTCAGGAAGGTTTAGGGCCTGCTTTTATTTTTTAAAAAAGTGAGCTCGAGAACCTTTGAAAGAATTTTTTTAAGTGCCAAAGTTTTCTCTGTCACCTGGGAGTATGATCAAATATGGAAACACCTACTTCAGTTGTATTTCTAAAAATATATTTTGGTCATTTTTTCTTGGGTCATATTCCTTTTTATGGATATGAAAAATCCTTATGGTTTAACTTTAAAATAAAGTCTTAAATTACAAACAAAGGTAAAATCCTCAAGATCTTACATTCTCTACACGTTATGGGTATTAGTTTTATTTCTTACCCTTTGTAATTCATGTAACGATATCCGTATTGAAGGAATAATCTATGTAAAAGTACTTTTATATTCTGCTTTTGAAAGCATTCACTTTATGGACTGAAATATAATAGGATAAAAGTGTAGGGAGATGAAATTTATACTTATTTTTGTGCAAAATTCAAAACGTCTCCTTTTTGTTCCTAAAAGGAAATAAATAATCTGCTATACAGACATACTTAAAAGATAAGAATGGCAAAAAAGCCGTCTTTTAAATGTAAGACAGTATATACACACGGCAAACATACATGTTCAGCTTTTCTTCATAATTAGAAGATTTGTGTTTTTTCTTTTAGCCACACGAGCAGCATGGAGAATTTCCCAGGCCAGGGATCAAACCTGTGCCACGGCTGTAACCAGAGCCAAAGCAGTGACAAAGCCAGATCCTTAACCCGCTGAGCCACCAGGGAACTACAGAAATAGCTTTAAATTGGACCCATAGCTAATGAAAAGAATCCTTTTGTTTGTTTCTCTGTAGTAGACATATCTGAAGCAAACTGTTTTAACTAAGTGATGAGTCTAATTGGGCAGAGAAGGCACAAGAACAGTACTGTTTCAAACTCAAGCTGGTGAAAATTGAGTACAAAAATAACAGGCCCTGTAAAATACAGAAAGTGAATAGCTTTTAGAATCGTTTTGAAGGATAAAAAAGAGTTGTGAATTACTTAGCACAAAACAAGTACTTGATAAAGCTGGCTATTTTTATTATTACCATTATTGATTTACTTATTGACAAAATGAAGCTAATATCTATCTTCCATGGGTTTTAGTAGGATTAGAGATATGTGATATATTTTTTCTGCATTTATTTAAATATTTATATGTTTTGTCACCTTTAATCCTTTTTTTTTCTCTCTTTTTTAGGGCTGTACCCTCTGCATATGGAGGTTCCCAGGCTAGGGATCGAATTGGGGCTACAGCTGCTGTCCTACAACACGGCCACAGCAACTCGGGATCCAAGCTGTGACTGTGACCTACATCACAGCTCAAGGCAACACCAGATCTCTGACCAGTTTAGCGAGTCCAGGGATCGAATCTGCATCCTCGTGGCTACGGGTCAGATTCTTTTCCACTGAGCCACAACAGGAACTCCCTTTTCCTTTTTATTTTGCCTTTTTTCCTCCCTGCTTTTTCCTATCCTTCTGTGTCGTATGTTTAGTTCAGTAAATTGCAGCTTTTGTCTTTTCTAAATGTAATCTGTTTGAAGATACATAAATTTCTCTAAGGTCTCCATTTTGTTACATCCAACAAGTTTGTTTTTTTCCTTTTTATCGAGGATAAAACCACATGTAATAAAGTAAATAAAATGCACTGATCTTAAGCATCCATTTAGAAGAATTTCTATAAGTTTATACACCTGTGACTATACCAAAATCAAGGTATGAAACACTGCAAGTACTCAGATGGTCCCTCATATCTCAACCCAGTCAATAACGTCCCACCCTGAGATAATCATTTATATACTGACTTATCTATCACCATGGGTGAGTTTTGCTTTTTTTGTACTGTCTTATGTAATGATACAGTGTGTTCTCTCTTGTGTCAGGCTTCTTTAATCCCAAGCAATGCTCCTGATATTTATCCTTGTTGTAGCAGAAATTCATCTTTTTTTTCACTAAGTATGAAGCTATCATACTTTAACAATCTAATGTTAGTGGGCATTTGTGTATTTCCAGAATTTGTCTGTCATGAATAAAACTGTTAAGAAATTCTTGTACATGTCATTTGATGGACATATGCATATCACAAGTTTTGCCATGTATGCTATGTAGCATTTCCGTTTAAATTTAGATTATCGGAGTTCCCGTCGTGGTGCAGTGGTTAACGAATCCGACTAGGAACCATGAGGTTGCGGGTTCGATCCCTGCCCTTGCTCAGTGGGTTAACGATCCGGCGTTGCCGTGAGCTGTGGTGTAGGTTGCAGACGCGGCTCGGATCCTGCGTTCCTGTGGCTGCGGCGCAGGCCAGTGGCCACAGCTCCGATTAGACCCCTAGCCTGGGAACCTCCACATGCGACGGGTGCGGCCATAAAATGACAAAAGGCAAAAATAAATAAATAAATAAATAAATAAATAAATTTAGATTATCACTGTCTGGAAATATCCATTAGAATGTATACATATGTATGTATATATGCATATATATTGTTTTCAGACATTTGGTTTTTTTAGTTATCTGTTTTATTGTTCATTTCAAATCTAATTGTATTGTGGACAGAAGATATAATTTGAAAAATATCAATTCTTTTAAATTTGTGGAAATATGCTCAATTTATAGAAAGGGCTATTTGACAGGCATCCTTTATACCAGTTTTTTTTTTTCAGCCGCCCTTGTGGCATGTGAAGTTCCCAGGCCAGGGACTGAATCCAAGCCAGAAGTGCAGCCTACAATACAATTGCCACAACATGGGATCCTTAACCCACTTTGCTGGGCTGGGATCGAACCAGCGTCTTCACAGACACAACCAGGTCATTAACCCTCTGTGCCACAGTGGGAACTCCTCAAGTTTGTTTTTTATATCATTCACATCTTTTATATTTGTCTCAGTTTAGTAACAAAGGGAGGTGTATATTAAAATCTCACAGTGATGGTGATTTTTTTCTCCTTATTTTGTTTATTTTTGCTTCCTGTAACTTGAAACTCTTCTATTAGGTTTTTACAAGTTCAGAGTTATTATATATCCTTGATGAATTGACCTTTTATTGAACGTTTTCTGTGTCCCAGTTTCCTCATCTGTGAAATGGGAGTAACAATGGACTTCATCGCATTCTAATGAGCACTGAAGTAGTTAGTGTTTGTAAAACCCTTAGAATTATGTCTGAAAGTGTTTAGTAAATACTTAATTTCCTTCTCTCCATCTCTAATAATATTTTCTGCTTTGAAGTATATTTTGTTCAATAACATTGGCGATGATTTCCTTTTGATACTAGTTGCCTGGTATAAGTTTTTCCATCCCTATATTTTCACCTTTTCTGTGTCTTAATGTTTTTTGAGGGTGCATTTTGTAAATAGGATATGATAGAAAGCTATATGTATTTATATTTACATCTATTTCTATACCTTTTTGTGTCCAACAACCAAACTCCCATTGCATTGATTATTAGTGCTATATTTGCATTTATTTCTAGAATGTTATTTTGGGCTGTATAGCTGTCTTTTTTCTTTCTTTTCTCTGCTCCTTAACTCATTTGCAATTGGTTGAATTTCTTGTAATCCATCATACTATTATTTTTGCTTCCATTTCTTTTTTATGATTACTCTTAAAATCTCATAGCCTGTACCTATGCTAACAAAATCTAAAATTGATCAGAATACTTTACCTATCTCTAGAATAATGCTTGAAGCTTAGAATGCCTTAAAACTCTCCCATCTCACTGATGCTATATTTAGTTTCCCATTTGATGGCTATGTATTGTTTTTATAACTCCACAGTTTAGACATATTTTATATGAGGAATACACGTTTGAATTCCCATACATGTTTACCAGTTGATTTGCTCACCATTCTTATGTATATCACACCTTCCTTCTGGAATCTTTTTCCTACTACTTTTAGGAGTTTCTTTAGAGAATGCTTTTACTGTGTTGTCTGAACTTGTTTTTATTTTAACGCTTTGCTCTTTAAGGGAAGTTTTGCAATCTAGGTTTACTATTTTTCTGTCACAATTTGATGATATTATTCTGTTGCCTTATGGCTTCCATAATTTCTGTTTAGAAGCAGGATCTTGGTCATGAATTTATATGTAATCTCTTCTGTCTTGCTAATCTTCCTATCTCTTTATTTTTGTCTCCTATTTTATTTTAATGTAGCTAGATTTATTTTTTATTTTTCCTGTTTGACATTTATTTTGTTTATGAATAATACATTTTAGTCTTTTAGCAATTACAGAAATTTCTCGGCTAATTTTCTATGAATATTACCTTTCCTTTATCTCTCTGTTCTTTTTTCATAACTCAGAGTAAATATATTTTAGACCCTCTCATTCTTTATCACTTATTCCTTCTTTCCTGTTTTCCATCTTGATTGTCTATGCTGCAACATGTTGAATAATTCCTTCAGATCTAGCTTCCAGCTCACTAATTATCTCTTCAGCAGGATTTAGAATAGTTCAAAAATTAGAAGATGTTTTAATTTCAATTTTTATATCTATATTACATAAATTATACTTTTTATTATGTTACTTTAATGTTGTTTTATTTATATTATAATATTTCCACTTTATTATGTTATTTTTATTTATATTTTATTTTTTATTTCTAAAAATGTTATTTTGTTATTTTTCTTTTTTTTTGTCTTTTTGTCATTTTAGGGCTGCACCGCAGCATGTGCAGGTTCCCAGGCTAGGGATCTAATCAGAGCTATAGCCACTGGCCTACACCACAGCCATAGCAACGTGGGATCCAAGCTGCAACTGCAACCTACACCACAGCTCACGGCAATGCCGGATCCTTAACCCACCGAGTGAGGCCAGGGATCGAACCCACAACCTCATGGTTTCTAGTTGGATTTGTTTCCGCTGAACAATGACGGGAACTCCTATTTTGTTATTTTTCAAATCTCATTGGTTAAGTTTATAGTTTCTTCTTTTGTCACATTTTAAATCATGTTTTATATTTCTTAAAACACATTATATCTATATTTTATGTTCTGTGTCTGATAATTGCAATGTCTGATGTCTCTTCGGGTTTTAATCTGCTGCTAAATTGTTTCTCCTGACTCTGGGTTATGTGCCTTTGTCTTGCATGTGTGTTATAATTTTTTAAATGTTACACTGTTTTCATTAGAACTTTATTCATGGGAATTATTTGAGCCTTGGCTGGAGGGAGCATTCTTTCCAATAGGCTTTGTGTTTGTTTCTGCAAGGCATCTGGGGCATCATCAACCATGGGTGTCTTAAACTACTTTTAAGCTCCATGTTTTTACCCCATTAGCCAGTTCAAGTTGGTTAATACTTTCTGGAACAACAGACCAACTTGAAAACGAAGAGGATTGGGGGAGGGAACTCTTGGGTTTTTATCAATACTCACGCTATGCCATATCCAAATAGTTTGCAAAAAGCATTGGGATTTCATATATTCTTTCTTTTAACTGCAATTGTTGTAATTCTACCCAGAAATTTTTCATCATTATCTTCTTTTATTTTTCTTTCTTTCCACTTCCAACGTTAATCTGTGCCCTAAATTAATATCACAACAGGATATTATAGAAAAACATCTAGCAAGATATTTTAAACTACCTTCCTTATATATACATGGGAAATCTCTTTCACCATCCTAGATTGTGGGATGCACTCTTGTCTTCCAGTGCCAACAGTTCTCATTGCTTATACCACTACTAGCTCTATAGGATTTATCCCCCCATACATATTCCTATCTATCTATTTATCTATTATTTTGTATTCTTTCTTTACAATTAACAACTAAAGTATAAGCCTCTATAGCAGTCAGGGACCATGTCTTTATAATTGTGTATCCTTCATCATCTTTACAGTATACTGGATAAAGTAAGCATTTTGGGAAAGTTTGCTAATTGGTTGGTGGTCTGTCTCTGCCAAACTTTGGGTCATGCTGTGAGTGTGCCTTACATTGTATGGTTCTTATGTTTGGCTTGCTAACTTGATCTTTTTTTCCTGTAGGCCACCTCTGCTTCTCCCCTGTCCCGAATTCCTGTTTTTCTAACCCTCGTCTACTAGGTTTTCAATTTCATCCCTTTCAGAACAGCAAGATCTCTAGGGCAGCAAGTAGCTCATTCATAAATATACATGAAATTTAACCTAAAAGCAGACAAATGTCTTTTATTCCAAATGTCTGGCTTTCATTGGTGTTGACTTTGTTGCTTGGGATTGGACAGGTGAACCAATGCTTTCCTCCTAACACAAAAATCATTAAAGGAAAAGAGGAAGAAACTTCATAAAATCAGGTACCAATCTGATATGCTAACAACTTGTTTTCTTTTTTATTCCTGCAGCCTCTAGGATCACTTCACTTCCAACTGCACATTTCACACTTTGCCAAACCCAAAGATCAATCCTGAACTTCAATGTTAATATATATTGAGCTCTAAGCAGTGTTCTGTGGCACAGCATCAAGAACAGCCTTCCATCTCTGCCTCTTCTACTGTCGTGCTTTGCATCTCAATTTGTGCAACTAAAGTATTTTCTTTCTTTCTTGTCTTCTCATGTCTCTGACTCGGCACCTAGGTGGGGGCTACCCTTCATTTTCTTAGGTTGGTTCTTGTCCATGTGTAGTGCCGGTGTTGCTTCTCCCGGATGCTGTCTGTCTTCCTTACCTTTTCTAGGAGTTCCGATCTCCCCTGATAGCCTGCTTCAGTCTCAATATCCATCTGTTGAGTACACTTGTTTGCATGTTTTGAGTATTCATATGGGCAGTTGCTTATTGAAAACCACTAATCACCGATCTGGTTATGAAAACTTTTAGAATAATCAAGAAAAGGAAATCAAGATGCAGCAGTTACAATAATCAGAGACAGATAACTCTTATCTCTGCTTCTAAATCTTTAGTTGACAGAGTTAATGTTTCAGTGGTTTGGGCAACAGATATGTATGTGTCTGGTAATGGGTAATATAACTGCATTAAAGGTATGGCTATAATTAGAAACATCAATTTTCAGGGAATATATATTTTAGTATCATTAAACAGAAAAATTAAATAATGCCCAACATCTCGATAAGCCTAATACATCTCCACCGTGTTAACTCATTTTATTTGCCTAACTGGTTTGTAGGATACAACAACCCGTACAATGTAAGAAAAGTTATAATAATGCCAGCAAAATTGAGTTTCATGTATTGTCATGATTAGCCAGTAAGTCATCAAAATCATATTGTAATCCTCAAATCTCTAAAGAAAGTCATGCAAGCTGGTCTTCACCTCTTCTCAGAATGGAGGAGTTTCTGGAAACACCATCTCTGAATCCTTACTGCTCAACAGGATAAGGTCAGTGCAGAGGGAGCAAAAACTGATAATATTTGGTAGGAGTGGAGCACAATCAATATGAAACCTACAGTTTAATACTTACTGTTACATGGAAAAACACAATACCAAACTTTTTAGCAGCAAAGAAACATATTAAAATCAATATTAAATATAAGTATGAATTGGTCCAAAGAAAATGTCAGATGGGAAACCTGTGGAGACCAAAATAGGGATAAAAATTTCCCTTATTTTCTTTGTGAGATTGCTGCTAAATGAAGAAATTTGTGTTAGTGACATTGATGATGTGCAACATGCTCTCATTAAATAAGGTCCAGTTTTACGTGCCTGTTACCGTGTCGGGCTTGCTTCAAACTCTCTGCCCATTTTTGTCGTTTACTCGTGTTGGAGATACTGATAGGTATGACTTGTGTTACTTTCAGCCCGGGTGTAGGAACAGTAAAAACCATGAGTTGGCAGTGGTGGCAGCCTTGAGCAAGAGTGGGCAGGGTGGCAGGCCTGGGTGTGTAATTTTATTGATGACATTTCTATTTTTAAAAGTATATTTTATTCAAGTATAGTTGATTTACAATGTTGTATTAGTTTCCACTGCACCGCAAAGTGACTCAGATATATATATATATATCTGAATCTTTTTCATATTCTTTTTCATTATGGTTTATTATAGGATATTGAGTATAGTTCCCTGTGCTATACAGTAGGACCTTGTTCTTTCTTTCTTTTTTTTTGCCTTTTTTAGGGCCGTGCCTTTGGCATATGGAGATTCCCAGGCTAGGGGTTGAATTGGAGCTACAGCCGCCAGCCTAGGCCACATCCACAGCAATGCCAGATCTGAGTCATGTCTGTGACCTACACCACAGCTCACGGCATCACCGGATCCTTAACCCACTGAGCAAGGCCAAGGATCAAACCCATGTCCTCATGGATACTAATCAGATCTGTTTTCACTGAGCCATGATGGGAACTCCTCATATTATAGTTTTGTTTAGATATATGCCCAGGATTGCTGGATCACAAGGAAAATCTTTTTGCAGTGTTTTTTTTTAAGGAAACTCCATACTGTTTTCCATAGTGGATACACCAATTTGCATTTTCTTGGTGACATTTCTAAGGTGTCACTAAGGGAAACAAAAGTTGAGAAGCATAATTTTATTTATCCTACAGGATTTGTCTCTCCCTGAATAACAGAATGAGTGTCTTTTCCCTCAATATCTTTCAGAATTATCACCTAGCCTCTCCGCCTATCCAGAAGCAGCCTTATGTATTGGAACACAAACATTTTTAAACAACAAATTCAGTTTAGGTACGTTTATTTTGGCTTGAGTCTCCACGAGAGAACAACTTTACATTGAGATATGTTTGCGAATTGCAGCCGAGTTTTGTCTGTCACTACATAGAGCATTATCAACACCTCCTTGCACAAAGGTGATTAGGCTCCTGAAGTAGGTACTCCATCAGATCAGGGACCTTTCTTCCTTGCTTTGTTGCTCTGGTAAAATGTTAGCGTCAACAGTCAATGTCATGCTGATAACTCCTTTATGTAATAACCCATCTTTCCAGAGGTTTCAGAGAGGCATCCGTACCACTTATTAGTCACAAGTTCAAAGCAGGTCATTCAACCTCATTGACTCTGTTTCCTAATCTGTGAGATGTATAAAATAACTGAAGTGCATGCTTTACAGGCTATAGCAATCAAATACAATGATAGGTATATAAGTGCTTTTGAAAATAGCAAAGCACTACACAAATGTGAGGTGTCATTCAGGCTGGAACCTGCAATGTGAAAGCCCATGCATATAACTGTGTTGTTGGTAGAGGTGGCAACAAGGCAGATTTTGCATCAAGATACAGATCCTGGGAGTTCTCATTGTGGCTCACAGGTTAAGAACTCAAGATAGTGTTCGTGAGGCAGGTTTGATCCCTGGTCTTGCTCAGTGTGTTAAGGATCTGGCATTGCTACAAGTTGTGGCATAGGTCCCAAATGTAGTTCGGATCCTGCATTGCTGTGACGTAGACCTGCAGCTGCATCTCCAATTCAACCGCTAGCCTGGGAATTTCTATATGCTGCGGGTACAGCTGTAAAGAAAAAAAAGAAAAAAGATCCAGATCCTATTCAGGGGCTACAAAGCAACCACGAGGTTTAAGTCCAGGTATAAACAGAAGGCCAGGGTATTTCATCAGTGTTAGATCTGCTTTGCTCTTTCAGTGTTATTTTTTGAATCCTTGATCTCATGTACCTGAAAACAACCCTTGTTGGGGAGTGGTTGAAAAGATGTGTGGCCCTCTGACCCTCGGCTATTGTTTGATGAATGAATCCAGAATAACTGCTTTAATCTATTGAGATAATTGTGATATCATTTAAACATGCACGATTAGAAAAAATTGTTAAACACATTTTCAAATCATGTTGAAAGAGATTCATAATTTGACAGGAATGTGTGTGAATCTGGGTTCTGATGTTCAGAAGTATAAATAAAGCAATTTGTAGCCCACATTATAAAAACTAGAGCTTTGCATCCCCCCCTCGAAAACTGTCCTTTGTCTTTCCCCATCACCATAATTAACTAGTTCCTATTCATTAAACAATGAAACAGACAATTAAATAGTAATAATAGTACTTTAATTATGAAGGTATTGTTATCTGAATAGAATGTGGAAAAGGAGATCACTTTAGCTGCTTTTAAAACGTTTGCTTGTCTGCTTTTTAAATACTAAAGAAGAAAGTGTTCATATTTTCAGAGCCTCTAACAGGAAAATGGATAGAATCCATGTCCTTATAAGGCCATTTCTGATAAACAGGAGTCTCAATTATTAATGGAGTAAGCATTGATTAAGACATGTGAATTCTTAATAAGCATCCTTAGTATTTTTTAAAGAGGCATCTTTAGCAGTCCCAAGAATCCTCCTCAAGTATTTTTAGAGGCAAGGATGCATGATTAAGATGAAAGTCGGAACATGATGACTTTCAGAGTTTGTTAAGCACCGCAAAACCGGGGTTAAATCCAATTTAAACTATTCTTTCACTTGCCATCTCTTTTTTCCCTTTGGGTTGAGAGTGTTTTTAAGAGCATTGCTATTTTATGTTTCTATACAACTGAGTAAATAAATAAATTACAACTGAATATATCTCCTGGTACACAAAAACAAACTGAATCTCCAAAATATGTTTTGTCCTTAAAATTAGTAACAATTCCCTACTGTGGGGGTTTTATCTCTCAGGAAGGAGCTTCAGAGATAAACATTTTTCGCATTTATTACTGTCAACTTTCTTCCTCTAAAATCGTAGAACGTGGACAGCTTTGGTAATTAAAAGGAATACTTCTTTCCTGTTTCATAATTAAGTATAAACTTAGTGTTTAATAAATGTTATGTATTCACTTGCAAACAAGGTGATATTGTATGGCCATTACATCTAGATTTGAATTTATGCTTTGCCACTGAGAAGCTCTGGGACCTTGGGGTCTTCTGAGCCTCTGTTGCATCACCTGTAAAACAGAGCCACATTATAGGCTATGAGGATTCAGTGGTCATTGTATATAATAAAACACAGCCCGGAGCCAGGCATAACGAGTGCTTAGTAACCTCATTCTTTATCATTAGTAAACATTCCTTAGCCTTTTGGCATATACTTCTTGGGACAATGAACCACTGATAGCCTAGAAAATAGAAAGAGTCAGTTATTCTTGTGTGTGCATTTTTTGTTGTTGTTGTTGTTTTTTCTAAATCAGGTGCACCTTGGCTTTTAAATCCTCCTGAAAAAGAATAACATTTTCTCCCACATAATCTACACAGTCTCCAAGAGATGTAGCAGGTACTTCTTTTCAGGCTCAGGGTTGACTCTTCATCCAGCTGTCCTGACTCCTGGTCCAAAACACAGCATCCTTTCTTTTCTAAACTGAAAGACACTCACTTTTCCCAGTCAGACATTAAAAGACCAGTTAAAGCTCAAGTCTTGAAAGTTTAAGCAATTTCAGCTTCCCTCGAGAGGTCCTGTCTGGTTCAGATTTTCCAGTGGGTAATAATGCCATTCTCTTCAGGCTCCTAGTCTTCACTGATCAACAGTGAGTTAATGGCAGAATATTAGCTGGCAAACAGTTAAAAATATGGACAATGGAATATTCAATGTAAACCCAAATATCAGAAAATTCTAACTTGGATGTGTGAAATTTTAATTTACAAGGTCAACTAGGAGAAAGGTATAATCACACGACTGAATGTATATTCAGGACTCTGGATTATATTTTTTGCTCTTTGAGTACCCAATACATCAGTCTTTAGACAACCCCTCAGGCTAGTGCAGGATGTGAGGTTTTTATGTAGTCCTGAGTAAGTAAATAATTCTTTGTGTTTTTAATTAAAAAATAATGCTTCTTGGAGTTCCTGTTGTGGCTCAGTGGGTTACGAGCCCAACTAGTACCCATGAGGTTGCAAGTTCGATCCCTGGCCCAGTGGGTTAAGGATCCGGTGTTGCTGTGAGCTGTGGTGTAGGTCGCAGGTGTAGCTCTGATCCCGTGTTGTTGTAGCTCTGGTGTAGGTCAGCATCTGCAGCTCTGATTTGCCCTGGCCCTAAAAGCAAGAAAAGAAAAATGCTTCTTAATAAGTCTGTGTTAAGGTTTCTAATCAGTCTCCGGCAAGGAGGAGAGTAAGCCCAAGAAAACATGCCAGCTGTGACCCTGGTGCTGTATGAGGGAGCCCTTTAGGTGAGGAATGCAGTGCTTTATGCCTGACAGTATCCGTCAGGATTCCTCATTGGATCCGAGAAACCTATGGATCGTTAAAGGGCCACACAATTTTAACCTCAACAATCTGCTTGCATCCTACCAAGGAAGAACTGTTTTGATCAATTTAATAGTCAATGTTTTGCTAAGGTCATACTGTATTTCATTAATTTACTGTCTAGTATCTTCCTTTGTTAATTAAAGAGCTCATGAAATCAGAAAGAATTAACACCTTATCTTTAGTCACACAATACTTCTGAGTGATTTTCAATGTTCTGTATCCACGGCTATTCAATTTTATTTTCAACTTACATTTCAGAGTTCATATAAACACCGTTTTGTATTTGATTATAATCTCACTGGGATTTCAGTTCCTTAGAATACATTTTTTGAGTTTTTTGACAGCCATGTTCAGGGGCGATTTCACCATGAATAAAACGCAGACCTGCCCTCAGTTGCTTGAATCTCTAGTCAGGGAGTTATACCATCATTTAAGAAAGATGGAATAAAAATAGAATTAAAAAGGCAGATCATAGCACTAGCCACACAGCCGATTGTGTGCTGAGTGCCTTAGGTACATTCCCTTATTTAATCCTCCCAATATCTTAGGTACAAGGCATGACTGTCCCCATTTGACAGGTGGGAAACTGAGGTGAGAAATGTTAGATAACTTGTCTAGGGTCTTATAGTTGGGATGTAGCAAGAATGAGACTGACTTACAGTAGTATATTGCCCTCGTCTGTGCTTAAAACACAGAGACACAGGTTTATCATCCAAGAAAGAAGATAATAAACATCATAAGAGAGGACTGAATCAGTTATGATGGGGCTTCAGAGGAGGTGAAGACTCCAAATAAGCAGGGAAATTTCACTGAGGTGGTGGCCTTTGATCAGAATTTTAAAGGACTTGTAGATTTATGCCCTGTTGGGATGAAAATCATTCTGGGTGGATGGGATGGCTTCAGTGAGGAAGAGGCATTGGGGTGGGGGGAGACATGCTCCAGAAAGGTGAATAGTCAAGTTTGGCTTGAATGTGGTGTATACAAAGGAGAGGGGTGGGTGAGTTCAAAAAGAGTAGTTTGAGTGTAGTTGTTGGGAACCTTCAATTTCTGGCTAAGAAATTGGTGTTTAATTTGAGACAATGGAGAGTTCTCGAAAGTTTTCAAGTAGAAAAATGTCCATGAGCATATTTGATACATGCTAAATATCAAGGACTCCCTATCAAAGGCTTTTTGTTATGGGCCACCAAATGTCTCCGTGAACATTTTAGATAGGACCAAATGTCTGGCAAGCAGAGAATGACATGATCATAGCTGTGCTTTAGCCAGATGAGTCTAGGAACGGTGTAAAAGACCAGCTTGGTCAGGGGCATACTGATTAATCCAGGGGATTCAAGCTGGAAAGGTGAGGGCAGATATGCAAGGAGACAACAGTGAAATGTGTCTTCCGGAGTCTTAAATCTGAATGACTGCAAGGATTTGATGACGGATAAATAAAGATAACAGTAGGACAAGAACATGGCTTTTTATGTCGGTTCAGTTTTAGAGGGGGAGGATCTGCTTATTTGCTTTGGTGGAAGTTGAAGTTGAGTTGCTCACAGGGCACTGTCTTAGTCTCCTTGGGCTTCCAAAACATGATACCATGGACTGAGAGGCTTAAACATGACGCAAATTTATTTCTCACAGTTTGAGAGGCTAGAGGTCCAAGATCAGGGTAACGGCCAACTTGGTGTCTGGTAAGAATCCACTTTCTTGGTCTTATTGCCGTGTCCCCAAACGGTGGAAAGGGCAAGAAAGCTCTTTGGGATCTCTTTCATAAGGTCACTAATCCCATTCATGAAAGCTCCACCCTCATAACCTAATAACCGCCTAAAGGCCCAGCCTCCAAATATCATCACATGAGGGGTTAAGATTTAATATATGAATTTGGAGGATGCAAAAGTTTAAGTCTATAGCAGACACCTAAGTGGAGATATCCTGAAAACAGTGGGAAAATTCTGCACAGAAATTAGAGAAGTGGAATGAGAATATAGATTTGAGAGTCGTCTGCTTTAATGAAGGGTTAGAAATGAGAGAAACAAGGAGAAACCCGAGGGGACAATCCTAGGCAGAATGCTGTAGATGTTTAAAGAATTCTTTCTTTCTTTCTTCCTTCCTTCCTTTTCTTCCTTCCTTCTTTCTTTCTTTCCCTTTCTTTCTTTCTTTCTCTTTCCCTTTCTTTCTTCCTTCCTTCCTTCCTTCCTTCCTTCCTTTTCTTTTTCTTTCTGCTTCCTTCCTTCCATCCTTTCTTCCTTCCTTTCCTTTCTTTCCTTTCTTTTTTTAATTTTATGGCAGCACCCTTGGCATATGGAAGGTCCCAGGCCAGGGACTGAATCCAAGCTGCAACTGTTGCAACGTGGGATCCTTTAACCCACAATGCTGGGCCGGCAATCAAACCCACACCTCTGCAGCGACCGTCCAGAGCCGGTGTAGTCGGATTCTTAACCCACTGCGTCACAGCAGGAACTCCAAGGAATGCTTAATTGTCAGAGTAGGAAGAAGGAACTCTGGAATAGGAGAGGGCAATAGGAGAAGGTGGAAATAAGAAATACCTTTCCTAAGAACCTGCTGTGTACCAGAGCCAGAGCTGCATGCCTTGGGTTTAATAAACAGCAAAGCTAGGAAGCAGTTCTTATCATGCTTCATTTATAAATTAGCAAACTAAGGCTCAGAGAGGTTAATTTGATCAAGATTGGACAACAGCATAGGAGGTAAGGGAGCTGGACATGGAATCTGATGCTCTGGATTCTACAGCCTGTGCTTTTTTTCCTAGGTCATGGGTCACCAAACTTTCTGGAAAGGACCAGATAGTAAATATTTTAGACTTTGGGGGCCATATGGTCTCTGTCATAACTACTTCATGCTGCTGCTGTCATGCAAAAGCAGCCTTAGCAAAAGTAAATGGGCATGGCTGTGTTCCAATACAACTAAATTTATGGACACTGAAATTTGAATATCACATTATTTTCATGAGTCACAAAGTATCATTTTTGTTTTGATTTTTTTCCAGTCATTTAAAAATATAAAAACTCTTCTCGCTCAAGAAGTGGCAGGCTGGATTGGACCTGTGACCTGTCTCCCTTTGGAAGAGATGGGTGGGGAAAGAGACAGAAGTACATCAAAGCACAGAAGTTTGCAGGACTCTACCCTGACTATTGACTCGCATCTTTATCTGGTCATTTGTACAGACTCAGATTTTGTTTGATGCCTTCTCCTTGCACCCATAACAGCAAATTAACTTGATTACAAACATACTTAGCTGGATGGGTCTTCTGGAATTCAGGCGTTTCCTCATGCATAACTTGATCAGCTCTGTTTTCTCACTTCACTCAGCATATTTTCCTCTCCTTTTTGTCATTCTGTGGTGAAGTCTGACCCCACACCTCCAGCCTTTTCTCTGGGTACATGAGCTCCATTCTAACTGGTTCTTGTATCAGAATCAATCGGCCTGTTAAGGACAATGCAGTCTACCACCCTCCATAGTAATGAACTTGCAACATGAGAAGCAAAACAAAGATCGTCCCTTTCTTCTCATCCTTTATTCAGATCACTCTCAGATTTTGTTCTTGTTTGAAAACCAAGTATGAGAATTTTTGTACGTTTTGCCTCTCTCCTCCTTTTCATTTCTTTGTGTAATTACATTTTTGTTTGCGTGAATGCCAATTCTTGGGACCTAAGTTCCTCTCTTATACCCACATACTCAGGCCCAAAGAGACTCTCTATTTCTGAACTTGTGTGCTTTCCTTGGCTTATGTTTTTGTCAAGGCTCACTTACCCTTTTCCTCCCTGTTTATTTATTTTTTTTATGATTTGTGGAAGGCATTTTTATTCTTATAAAAAGATACCAGCTTTTATAATACCAGCTTTTTAATAGGAGTTTCTTGTACTATTTTTTTAATTTAAATTTTTATTGAGGTATAATTGACATACAACATTATATTAGTTTCAGGTATGAAACTTCATGATTTTTATATTTGTACATATTGTGAAAACATCCATCACCTCACGTAGTTATGGAATTTTCTCTTGTGATAGGAATTTTTAAGATATATTCTTAGTAACTTTTAAAAGTGCAATACAGTATTATTAACTATAGTTGCCACGCTGTACATAACATCCCCATGACTTATTTAATTTTTTTAGCTGGAAGTTTGTAACTTCTGATCCTCTCCATTCATTTGACAATACTCATCAATCACTTCCTCACCTCTGGCAACCACCAGTTTGTTTTTTGTATCTTTGAGTTTGTTTTTTGTATCTTTGAGTGCTTTTATGTTTTTTAAAAAAGATTACATATAGATCATATATGTAAACAATGCAATTCTTAGCTTTACTAACTTGGGGGAGCTTAACGTTTACTAGAAAAGATATGACTGAGAAAGAAATCAGGTTCCTTTGTTAACTGGAAGAGGAATTAACCAGATCGCCTGGTAAATTTGGCAGGAAGAGAAGTTACATTTTATTATCTCATTATTTATCCCATTCTTCAATATTCTTCAAAGTGGATCATGCATTTTGAAATGTTCAGAGAGAAATTTCAAGCGTGGGGCCAGCCATAACTCATGTGAAAAATTGGGCAAGAGTGTGTTGGAAGATCCAATCTTTGTTTTCAGGCTTGTTCATTCCGCTTGAGTCATCTTCCAGGAGACATGTTTTCTTTGTCCCATTCCCTGCTGACTGCAGGGCATTGACTCCCCCCCGCCCCCCGCCGCAGCCAGCTGTAGAGACAAATAAACAGTGACTAGATGTAGGTGGAACTGGCATATCTTTGGCTGGAAAATAGTTAATGAAAGACAGAATGGCCGTTAAGCTTGCATTTTTCCCAAACTGCCTCCTTCTCTTGTTTGACCCAAACAGGGATAGGCAGTTTTTGTTTGTTTTTGTTTTTGTTTTTATGTTTTGTGGCCACACTAGCAGCATATGGAAGTCCCTGGACCAGGGACTGAATCAAAGCCACAGCTGCAACCTACTCTGCACCTGCAGCAATGCCAGGTCCTTTAACCCACTGTACCGGGCTCAAGATAGAACTAGTGCCTCCACGGCAACCAGAACCACTGCAGTCAGTTTCTTAACCCACTGTCCCACAGTGGGAACTCTGAGGGGGTCATATTAATTTCATTCTCTGCTGATAAATAGCATTCAAGTGATGATATGGGCCATTTGGAAATCAAAGAAATCCAAAGAGAAGTTTCTGATTAAATAGTCTCAGATCATTTCTGGGGAAAGAGAATATGAATATGAACACAACAGGAGTAAATACTCTTATATATGAGTACTAGTTATGTACTAGTTATGTACCAGGCTCACCCTGATTATTCAGACAGAGTTTCATTTTATGCAGATGAAGAAACTGAGACCCAGGAAAGGCTATTTACCCTCCAGGATCTGAAGCAGGTCTGATGGCTCCCAAATATCACATTAGACTTCGAGAGCCATTCATATTGATAACATTTACTTCATATTGAATTTCATTTTTTGTTTTGAGTTCTGTGACATCTGTAAACCTTTAGGCAGTTATAACTGGGGGAGAAAAAATAGCTTTCTCCCATGGCAGATGAAATAAAGCCAGCTCAATGCCAGCTTTTTTTTTTTTGGTCCTTTTTTCAAGGGCTGCACCTGCGGCATATGGAGGTTCTCAGGCAGGGGGTCAAATCAGAGCTGTAGCCCTCGGCCTGCGCCACAGCCACAGCAACAGCAGATCCGAACCATGTCTGCGACCTACACCACAGTTCACGGGCAGCGCCATATCCTTAACCCACTGAGCGAGGCCAGGGATCAAACCTGTATCCTCATGGATGCTGGTTGTGTTCATTAACCGCTGAGCCATGATAGGAATTCCCTCTATGCCAGTTTGAATGGCTGCATTTGGGAGTGAAACCGGGTGGGCCCAGAGGTGTCACTGTTCCCTTAACGCGTTATCCCTGGATGAAGGAAACGCAGGTGAGTGGGAGTGAGTACACAGAAAGGCGCCCTGGTCTCCTAGGAAAAGGTAAACCGACTACCAGGGAGCCTGTAGACAAGACAGGAATGGACGCCAACACTTAACGGGATGGAAGCTGACACGCTGTGTAAAATTTTCAAAGTGGGATTCTTACATACGTAATTTATCTTTGTAATTAAACAAAGCCTAATTTAAAAAAGAATGCAGATGCAACACATAATGGTGTGATTTCTTGTCACAAAACAAATTATTATCTTGATAATGTAATACTGTAATTTACATGGCAGCAAAATACAGTAGTTTCACCAAGTGCATGATAAATATTGTCTAATTATTTTCCTCCTGATCCTCTCCTTCATCACTTGTTTTGCTCCTTAGATAAGTGTCCAGTTGTCATTGGCCGAGACCTCTTCCTCTGAGTCTGTGGGGTGAGGACAAAATTCAGGAAGTTCCCTTGCACTTGTCCCATTGGATCAGCAAAGCAAATGCCATCCTGTGCCTCCATATGAATGGGTATGTCACAGAAAGTCCCCAGGGGGGCTGTGTTTTGCGTGTGCATGCGTTTCATTTCAAATTCGCTGCGGGGAGAGCTGGGGGGCCTACTGTTATGGGGGTACTTTAGCCATAAATGACCATTATATTTCTGAGCAGCCCCTTCAATTCCGCTAGCTTTCCTCCTGGTTACAGCACCGTAATTCTCGGCCAGGAAGGGAGTGTAAATAGCTCTCCCACTGCTGATGCCACTTAGTGGGCTGCAAATTGATGTGGATGGCTCTTTAGCTTTGGAGACTGCGCATTTCACCTTCACAGTGCGCACGGGCTTTCAGTGGCCTGGGGCTTTGGAGCCTGAGATAAATCCTTAACTAGTGCTTGGCTCTCTGCATTGCAACACATCAGAACCAGTGGACGGGAAATTTGAAACCTTTTGGAAATTTACACCTTGTCAGTCTCTGACGGCAATGATTTTTAAGAAATTATGCCACCTCTCCTCACCTCTGCATACTAAGTCTAAAAAGCCAGCTGAAGTGCAGAAGGTCAGAGAGGTCAAGACAAGCCCAAGCTTTGTGCATGTTTCTCATTATTATGCTAATCATATGCATGGACTTGCTGCACTTACACAGTCAATTTCATGGCCCCCCCAAAATACATCAGTGTTTCAGATAATGCTAATATTTAAAACAGTGACAGAATGACTGAACATTTCAAGTAAAGACACATTTTGCCCTTGGCTTGTGATGTTTGGGAGTAAAGATACAATTTAAAATGCGGTTTTTACATTTTATTAACTCTTTCTTGTTTGTCTTGTTGCGTTCATTTCCTGGATTTGGTACCATAAGATTCTTAACAGCCTGTTTTTCCACTGTGAGCTTTCTCATGATTTTGGTGGATGGTCGAAAATAAATTTTAGGATATATATTAACATATTAACATATTTTCTATGAAACTATCTTCTTGGGCCTTTTTTTCCTTTTTTTAGAGCCACACCCACAGCATGTGGAAGTTCCCAGGCTGGGGGTCTAATCAGAGGTTCAGCTGCCGGCCTACACCACAGCCACAGCAACGTGGGATCCAAGCTCCATCTGTGACCTACAAGGCAGCTTGTGGCTACATTGGATCCTTAATGCACTGAGCTAGAGTTCTTAACCTGCTGAATCACAAGAGCAGGTTAAGAATTCCTATCTTGGGCTTCTGAGAGTGGTATTCTCCATGAAGAGTTTGCTGGTTTTGTGAGAGGTTCCAGACCAATCATGGCTTTTCCACCTGACATTCTGAAAACAGATATTAGCAAATTAACCTTCTCTTCTCTGTATAAAAACATCACAACTCGTGTAACTCCTTCTCTTCTTTTAAATTGTGTAACACGTTAATCGTTTAAAATTTTCTTCACTAAAGTCTGTAGATTACCTTCACCAAACAATTTTGATTAAGCCTGGTGCTATCATAGGCATTTGGTACTTGAAAAGTATAAAAAAAGCGGAGTGTCTTGGAGACAACAAAGGATAAGAGCATTATCATGTGTGAAATGTCTATGTTTCTAAGATGCAAAATTGTACTAAAATACTGCCCTAGAGCACAGAATGGCCAGCTCAGCTACATTGGAGGGGAGGTGACTGGAAAGCTTCTTGGAGGAGAGTGCCAGTGAGCATGAGCCTGGAGAATGAGTGAAATCCCCCTGGCGGAGAACAGAGGAGTGCTTTGTGAGCAGAAGGAAGGAAATGAACAAAGTCATGGATGGTCCATGTGGGAACTGAGGAGAGGGGAGGGGCCAGAGGACCTGATGCAGATTTGCATTGTAGGGTATTTAGGACATGAGGTTAGTCAGGGGGGTTGGGAACCACTTGAGAAAAGGCTTTGAGTGATTCGCTGTGTGTTCTAGAAACAAACTGAGTATCATCACTAAATTCTTTTTCTAACTATCATTCAAATGCAGTAGCCCTCATTATCCATATCAGTAATATTATCACTTAATCCATGATATCCAATTAGTGTGCCTGACATCTCCCAAAGGGAAGGGGATGTCCTATATTTATATTTCTTTTCTAGTCTCCTCTCAGCCCTCGACTGTGCAGAGTATGTACTTTTCATTCAGCAGAGAGTATTTTACAGGAATTGACTCCGAAGTGTCGATTGTCTCCAACACTGGATACAGCCACAGGGCCTTTGAATGGTTTTCCGGACCTTGGCTTTTGGTGGATATACCTAGTCCCCACCTGTCCTCAGGTTTGCCACATTAAGCACATCTCCCAATTCTATAACCACATTTCTGGATTAAACCATTGTTTAAAAACAAACAAACAAACAAACACAGGGAAAATATTCTCCCTAGTGAAAGGAAGAGCAGGTAGCTGACCCAGACGTAGGTTACCTTAGGGTGGGACTTCTTGTCAGGTGGATTGGCTGTCTCCGAGTGGGGACCACAGAGCTTTTTGGGTTGCAGCCCAGTGGTCCTGCAGGTGGAAGGCTAAGGCACTAAAAGGCAATAAGGGAGCAGAGTCACCATGGGACAACAGGATAAGGATGGTCTTTGCCTCAGTATAGTGAAAGAGGCACCCAGGAGCTGGCTTCACCTTTCCCTCTAGCCACCCATCGCTGCTGTCCTACCTGTGGCTTCTCTGTGATGACAGGCCCGTGCTTGTGCTTCCCTGAACAAACCATGACATTCCAACTCATCTTATCATTACTTAGCCACTCCATTCTGCCCACCATGCCATCATCTCGCGTAGACACTGGACTAACCCTTATGCACTAATCTAGCGGTCCCTGGACTTATTTTCTCTTGAGTCCTGATGGACTAGGTGCTCCAAGCACCTGCAGCATCTCCAGGACTCCTCCATAAGATAAGTTTGTTTTAATAACGTCCCTTTACTTTCAGGTATTTGTCCTGCTTCCAACTTCCCTATAAGAGTCTCATGGGCTGGACCAGGCCTAGGGTGAGGCTAGTGAGGCAATATCCTCAGGCACAATATTTAATGGGCATCAAAACCCTCTGTAATGAAAAGAAAGAATATTTGGGTGCAATTTTATAAAGAATCAAAATTAATGCCAAAAATTATGATGAGTGAAATATCAACATTTTAAAATAAATAAAGATTTTCATTAATGAATTTTCTCTTTGCCTCAGACTCCAATATGGCTTGGTACAACCCTGTTACTGATTCTGTCTTTATTTAAAAAGTTGATGTTTTGTGCATCTTTGATTTTTGCCTTAATTTTTGTTGTTTTAAAATATTGCATTAAACTCTGACTTATCTTGACTAGAGAAGGGTTTGGGTAGCCCCTTAAACTGTGTACACAAGGGCAGTGCCTCACTTGCCTCATCCAGAGCTGATGCGGTACAGAGACAAGGTCTTACTCTTCTTTCATACTTAAAGGTTGGCACAAGGCCTTCCTTGGGATAGGTGCTTATTAAATGCTGCTTTACCTCCTTCCACATTCAGCTTAGCATGAATTCCAGAATACGGACATATGAATTTTCCTCTAAGCGTCAGACTTGTTATCAATAATCCAAAGTCTATACACATACAATAGAATATTACTTAGCCATGAAAAAAAGAATGAAATAACGCCCTTTGCCCCAATAAGGATGGACCTAGAAATTATCATACAAAGTGAAATCAGAGAATGAAAGGCAGATATCATATGCTATCACTTGTGTGTGGAATCTAAAAAAAATGGTAGAAATAACCTTATTTAAAAGACAGAAATAAAATCACAGACATAGAAAACAAACATGGTTACCAGAGGAGACTGGGTGGTGGGAGGGAAGAGATAAATTAGGAGTTTGGGATTAACGTATACATACTACTATATATAAAATAGGTAAATAACAAGGACCTAATTTATAGCACTGGGAACTATGTTCACTATCTTATAAAAACCTGTAATGGAAAAGAATTTGAAAAAGAATAGGTATAGATATAGATATGGATAGTGTAGGTAGATATATCTATATGGACAGCTCAATCACTTTGCTGTACAGCTGAAACTAACACAACAATGTAAATTAACTATACTTCAGATTTTTTTAATCATAAAAAAAATACTCCCAATTCAGTGTCTTCCCCCAATATAATTTCAGGGGCTGAGAAGACTGCTTATTATCTAAAGTAAAACTGAAGCCCTAGGTCTGCTCTCCAGGCTGATCCTGAGTAACTGGCACTTATTTAAGGATACATCCAGATCCATCAATTTCCTTTCAGATGTGCATTAAGTACCTACTCTATGCCAGGGTCTTCCTTGGACATCATCTCTAATCTCATGAAGCTTATTAAAATTGGAAAGGGAGTAGATGAACGAACTGATGATGCATGGAGTCACAGAAATATATACAAGATAAAGAAGGAATCCAGATAAGGGAGTGATCATAGCATAAATAAAAAGTCTTCCACAGCTTGCTTTCTACTCCAGTGGCCAAAGATCATAAAACAAAGATAAGTTTTCTTTCCCATTTGTCCATTGAAAATTGTTGCTTACTTTGGGTGAGAGGATATTTGCAAGGCGGCTTTTATGATATACAGCTCCTTTCACCTCAAGTCAAAGCATTTAGAGATCAATTTTCACAGCACCAGCGGAGGACAAGGGATATATATCTGTTAGTTGCCCTGAATTTCACTTCTGACAGTGATTGAAAGGGATAAGACCACCTCTGCTCCCCCCTCCCCCAACTCCCACTTAACATCAGTTACCTGAAAAACAGCTGTAGATGATGGTAGCAAAGAGCAGCTTCCAGGAAAGCCAAAGGCTAGTCAGTTTGGCATCTGCCTCCCTGGGATGAGTGTTGGACCATGTTTTGCTAGCATATGCATGAGAGTGTCATGAAGGAGGAAAGGAAAAGGTGTACTGAGAGTTAAACACATAGTAATTATTTGATCTTGCATGTGTATACCTTGCTCTTTGTTTGAGTCTAGGGACTTTGTTTTCCATTTAGTTCAAGAAATGTTTATTAAGGACCTACTATGACCTAGCACTGTTCCGTAGTTGCTAGAGACTCAAAGATATAAACTCCTAAAGGAGTTTCTAGTAAAATGGAGGGAGAGTGAGCAAGAACGCCACATAATCATAGAAACTCAGGGTGCAGGCATCTGTGTGTTTTGTGTAGCCTGTCCATTAACAGGCTGGGCTCTGGAGTCAAGCTGCCTATGGGGTCTCAGGTAAGTTACTTAAATTCTTTATTCCTTAGTTTCCTCTTCTCTTGAATGA
This sequence comes from Catagonus wagneri, assembly GCA_004024745.2. NCBI lineage: Eukaryota > Metazoa > Chordata > Mammalia > Artiodactyla > Tayassuidae > Catagonus > Catagonus wagneri. The sequence continues at coordinate 4,690,013 of PVHT020000077.1, read as the reverse complement.
GAATAGTATTTCCTCTAATGGGTTAACATATGTAAAACAATTAAAACACTACCTAATAATGAACCTTCAGTAAATATTAGCTATGATGAAAGGATTGTCTGTAGATTTCTGTAGGATACAAAGTCGTCACTTTTCCCAAACTGGATGGAGTCCCTAGAGAACATGACAGCGTCTGAGTTGAGTCTTGGAGATGTCATCAGTTTATCCAGAGGAGGAGGGAGGGGAAGGGTGCCTAGAAGAAACAGCCTGGGCAAAGTGGAGGAGGAAGGGAGAATGTGACCACTAGGGTGCACTTTCCTTTCTAGCACAGAAGTGCAAAGGACCGAAGAAATGCAAACCTGCAACCACCAGAACCTCAAGTCTGAGGAAGGCAGGGACAGGAAGTAAGTCCAAAAACAGAGGCAGAGGCCAGACCACAGAGGGCCTTATGGTCACAGAGAATTTAATTCTGTGGATAATTAGGAATCCTTGAAGGATTTACCCGAGAAATTAGAATTTCTGTAGGATCACTTGGTTGGCTCTGTAAAAGGTGGAAGACCAAGGAAAAAGGGAAACTCAATATGATCCAAATGAGAAAAGACACACTGAGACATTTGCAGTAGAAACATAGAGCATGCATCTGTTTTAATTCATTTGTTGTTCATGTAAAAATATCACATTGTGCCACACCCTCTGGATACAGAGAGATTGAGATTAATACTATGTTTATTCTTGTGAATTTATAAATACAGTAGTGGAGGAAGATATTATCCAAGTAATTTGAAAAGAAGGTATTTTTTTATGGCTGTAATATTCTAAGAGGAAAGCTAGTGCAGTGTGGTAAGAGTAAAATTAATAATGGTATCAGTATAGCCTAGTGGTTACGTGCAAGGCTAAACCAGACTCTGTGAGCTTGAACCCTAGCTCTTCTGTTCAACTGCTGTGTAATGTTGGGCAACTTCCTTCGCTTTTTTTTTTTCCTAGGGCTGCACCCACAGCATATGGAGATTCCCAGGCTAGGGGTCCAATCAGAGCTGTAGCTGTGGCCTATACCACAGCCACAGCAACGCAGGATCCAAGCTGTGTCTGTGACCTACACCACAGCTCACGGCAATGCCGGATCCTTAACCTACAGAGCAAGGCCAGGGATTGACCCTGTGTCCTCATGGATGCTTGTCAGATTCTTTAACCACCAAACTATGACAAGTACTCCCTTACTTTACCTTCCAATGCTTCAGTTTTCTCGTCAACAAATGGGGTAATTGTACTTACTTCACAGGACTGTTGTGAGGATTAGATGAACTCATATATGTAAAGTACTTAGAACAGAGCCCACATATCATAAGCAAACTATATTTATTATCATCCAATCTGTTCTGGGAGGAACGGTCAGAAAAAGCTTCTCTAGGAAGTATCAAGTGGGACAAGTCTAGAAGGACAAATATGAGTCAGTCCGAGAAGATCATTCCAGACGGGGAGAGGGCACATGTGAAGACCCTGAGGCTGGAAATGGGTTGATGAGTTCAAGGAACCAAGAGGAGGACAGAATGGCTGCACTGTTGTAAATAAGGAAAGCGTTCTGAGATGAGGGTAGCCAGCCGGTGGAGGTAGATCACACAGAGCATTGTCGGGGGTTCAGGAAGGTTTAGAATTCTTTTTTTTTCCTCTCTTTTGTCTTTTTAGGGCTGCACCCACAGCATAAGGAGGTTCCCAGGACTAGGGGCTGAATCGGAGCTGTAGCTGCCGGCCTACGTCACAGCCACAGCAATGCCAGATTGGAGCCATGTCTGCGACCTACACCACAGCTCATGACAACGCTAGATCCTTAACCCGCTAAGCAAAGCCAGGGATTGAACCCTCATCCTCATAGATACTAGTCAGGTTCGTTAACCACTGAGCCATGATGAGAACTCCACGGAAGGTTTAGAATTCTTAAAAAGCCATTGTTTCAAGCAAGGGAGAGGCGTGGTCTGGTTTATGTTTTTAAAAGAGAACCTTAAGCTACAACACCGAGAATGGAGAGGGATGTAGAATAATCATTGGGGACTAAGTAGGAGTCTATTTGACTAATATCATAGGAGTCCTTATAATGGTGACTTTGAAAAGGGTGGTGGCAGTGGTGGAACTTGGCAGTTCATTGGATGTAAGGGGAGTGAAAAGAGAGAGACTGATGTCTAGGATGAGTTTGAGTTTTCTTGCTCCTACAACCTGGGTAGATGTTGATGTCCCAGTCTGTCCAAAGCACCACACTGGAGGAGAAGTAAGTGAGGGAATTCATGAATTATAACTGGACTTGACTGGAATTAACAGAAGACCCCTACTAGCAGTAGTGTAGCAAGAAGTAGGTTTGTTTCTTCCTCACATTAAAAAAAAAAAAATGCAAGCTGATATGGGCTGGGCTGGTCCTTCATGGTGTAAGGGACCCAAATTCTATCTGGTTATAGCACATGTGTGGTTTTTGTTCAATGTCACCTCATGGACCGGCTGGCTGCAAGTGCTCCGATATTACCTCTGTACTCTGTTGAGCAGGAAGAAGGAAGTGGAGAGGGCGAATAGAGCATTCCTTCCCTTTTAGGACACTACCTAGAAGCTGTCCATTCAGCTTTTGCTTACATTCCTGTGATGGCTAATTTTATGTGTCAGCTTGGCTAAGATCCCCATATTTGGTCAAACACTGATGATGTTGCTATGAAGGTATATTTTTAGATGAAAGTAATATTAGACTTTGGAGTAAAGTCCATTGGATGAGGCCCTCTATAATGTGAATGGGCCTCATCCAGTCATTTGAATCTTCTTAATAGAAAAAAGACTGATGTCCCCACGGAAGAGGGAATTCTGCCTGTAGACTGCCTTTGACTAGGGCTGCAACATCAGCTCTTCCTTGGGTTTCCAGGCTGCCCATCTGTCCTGTAGATTTTGGACTTGCCAGCTTCCGCAACAGTGTGAACCAATTTCTTAAAATCTTCCTCTGTGTATATGTGTGTGTGCATATGTATAATTTGTATTTATATATTTATTTATATGTTTATATACACATATGGTAGACACAAAGAAACTGAAGGAAAGGGGCCAAGATAAGGTCGGTAAAGAGGAAGACCTCCACCTGGGGACACTGTTTTACACGGAAACTAGCTGAAGTGTCAAAAGGTCAAGGATGCCAGTGTGATGAAGTACACTGAGACAGAGCTGAAGAAGAGGTCCTGTTTCTTTGGGCAGCTCTGACTAATACAGTACCGTTGCACCCTTGTTAGGCCCATGACTGTGCATGGCAGCAAGGATGGCTGGGAAATGAGATGTTAACTCTGGTGTTCGAGCAGCCAGATACAGTTCAGGGGAGTATTATTAAGGAAGAGTAGAAGAAGGGGTGGACTAATAGAGGACAATGGCCATCCCGGCCTCAGCTGTTTAAATGTTTGCTTGCACAGGCTGTATTGGATATTATTCTAAGACTTCCACATGTAAATACAGGTAGGTAGTTCATAAATATGGATTTGAACCACTGGAGAGAGGACTGGGATGAAGAAATGAATTTGGCAGTCTCCAAATTATATATAAAATTAGTCATGAATGGAAATAAGATTCTTATGGAAGAGGCTATTACATGAGATAAAATATAACTCTGAGCTTGTGCAACTTCAACATCTACAGTTCATATGGGGGAGGAGAGGGTGGCAAATAAACCCATGCAGGTGGCCATAGAGGAAGGAGGAAATAATCATTTGAGATATGCTTCAAGGTAAGGTAAGAGTCAGTTGAATTTAGGAATTAAACATGAGGTTGTGGGAATGGTGCGTTTAAGATGACATCATGGTTTTGACTGCTGGGGAGACAATAACGTATTAATGAATAGTCAATAGAAGAGGATGAGGAAGAAGAGGAAAGAAGGTAATGGATTTGAACATATTGGACCTGTGGACAGCCCAGTGCAGATGTCCAAATGGCAGTTGGATGGAGGTGCCTGAGGCTCTGGGGAGGCACTGTGGCTGTGGAGAGATTAAGCATTCATCAGTTTATACAGGTAAAAACTAAAGCCATAAGATTAGGGTACATGAGATAGGAGAAGATCAATAGATGAAAGACTAGATTCTGAAAAGTGAAAATCTGAAAAGAAATTTTTAAAGGAAGCCAAGTGGTCAGCATGTTGTCTCAGAAGCAAAAGGCTTAGCTGAGACGCATCACTGCAGTTCTGTAACATAAGGATTAAAGATTCTTTAGAGTTGCCAGTTGGAAGGGCAGTAATGGAATCTGTCACTGTGGTCCAGTGGGGTAGTGAGGACGGAGACAAGTTCTAGTTGAATAATAAAGTGGTAAAGGAGAAGGAGGGTTAGAAAGCTCATGGATGTTGACAGGGGCTGCATGGGATGGGTCTGTTATTTGTTTCCATCTTTCTGGGAGCTACTTCATCATGTTGATGGGCAAAGGCAAAGGAACCAAAGTGAGCAAACAGCCTCAATGAGGGGTGTGGCTGGCTGACAGAGGAGATCAAGTAAGCTGGGCCAGGGTGGTCAGACATCCCAGGATACAGCCTTGGGTCATCCATGTGTCTACGGACTTCACCTGGAGGGTACTAAGACTTCAAGATAGATGGAAAAAGTAATCTCTGTACACGCGTGGTATTTAAAACATTGTCATGCACTTAATAAATATTGTATTATTCGATTTGACCATCCATTGATTATTGCTTCTGGGTTATTTACCTGGTCTGCTACTTTAATACAGAAGAAATGTTGGCTTCATTGACATTTTAGTGCAATTGTTCATTTGGGACCAGTTCTCCCACTGATTCTCCTACTTAATTCCTAATTAATTCCCATCCCACGACTCCACATCTTTGTTACGGAAATGATTACCTTGGAACACTGCCAATTTAGTTCTTCTAAGAAAAAATCATTTCTAGAAATTCATTAGTAGGTTTAGTTCAAAAATAAAAATTAAGGTAAATCTCCTGTCCAAAGTAAAGATAAAGTAGGGACATAAAGGACTATTTGATGGGGGACACCAGTGCCTGGGCTCGTGGTCTGGATAACTGGATTCATTTCTTTTTCCAAGTCATATATACCAGCAGTGTTTTCCTATTGCATTTGCCAAACACATTCAGGACACCTTTTCTATAAATTGTTACCTTAGGCTCAAATTATGTAGTTTCAATCAGCTTTCTTTTTCTGTCCACAGTGTCTAAGCAATACCAAATTTGGGGACAGCATTTTAATTATGCCATAATTATTAAGGCAGCAGGTGGCTTTTAATGAGATCTTCTTGAAACAGAACTGTTTCCTCTACGTCCAATGAAAAGCCATACTTTGCTGCACTGACAGAAAACACTGAACTGTATTTCTCAGCTCTAAGGAGATGAATCAGTGAAGATCCTGATTATTCTAAAATTTGAAGTTTCTGACTAAAACTCTTTTGTGTGTTTTACATGGTGGTGAGATATTAGTTTTAGGAAATGAACAGAACTACACTGGCCCAAAATTTTAAAAAATCATGCAAATTATTCCAAACCCAGTGCGAACATTAATTCTGAACTACAACTAAGAAGCTCTATTTTTCAATTCTCAAACAGTAATGTGGAGAGAAGCCTGAAAATCTGTGAAAATGCATGCACTTATTCAGCATGAGAGAGAGTTCTAGCAATCAGGACTTTCAAAAGTTTAGCTGAGCAAAGAGATGTTATTACCTTTTTAAACCCAAATAGATCTGTCATATTTTTTGTTTGTTTTTGCATATAGCTCAGAAAGTTCAGCACAATTTCTCAGAAGTTGTATTCTCCTTCTAAAGAGCTTGTTGGTTTAGAAGTAAACAGAAATGAGTCCACCACCGAGTAGTAAATGTTCATATCGCAAGTGACTATTTCCTTAAAATTCTCCATCGTAACCTCCACCTACAGATGACCATTTAGCATGAATACAGAAATGCCTCTTCTGCTGCCAGAATATTAAGAGCTTTTGCTTTGTGGATTCCAGTTATTTTACTTCTTTTATTTCCTGCATACCTTCCTGCTTGCATATATGATTAAAACATTTGCAGAATGAGGTAATCTAGACTTCTTTGTTTCCAAGGTAATACCATAAATAAGACAAATTCTTTCACATCATGAATCTTACTTGCCCACTCCTTTATCCCCACAACATCCAGCACCGTTGTTCAACTGCAGATTGAATTTACAACATAAAGAAAATGCTACAAGTCACTGGCATGTAGACCCCACTGATAACTTAATGTGATTTGAGGTTCTGGGATTTAAGGGAACCAATAGCACCACATTGAACACCCAGCACTGGGGACGGTTTGATCCTCAAATCAGTCCCGACTGTGTAGTGAAGGGAGTCAACTGAGCTCATCTTGTGCTCGAATATCTTGAATCCAAAGAGTTTGGCTGATTGCTTTTTCTTTTCTTGTCTTGTCACAGCATCTATTTGAAACAATTCCCATCTCATAAAAATCAACAAGGAAAACAACTCAAGGAACCAGTGTTAGGAATGAATGTCGGGGGGTTCCCGTTGTGGTACAGTGGAAAGGAATCAGACTAGTATCCATGTGGATCAGGGATCCGACATTTCTTGCCACACTCAGTGGATCGGGGATCCGACATTTCTGTGAGTTCTCGTGTAGGTTGCAATTGGTGCTTGGATCCCATGTTGCTCTGGCTGTGGTGTAGACTGGCAGCTGTAACTCTGATTTTTACCCCTAGCCTGGAAACTTCCACATGCCACAGGTGCGGCCCTAAAAAGCAAAAAATAAATAAGTGTTGGAAGCTTTGGAAAGCACTTCAGTAGTGGGTCCTGAGCATGAATTAGTCTTTGAGGGTGGGGATGATGGAGAAGAGGCATGCCTTGGGCATCTAGGAAACTTGGATTTGATTCCAGGGACCCTGGAAACCCACAGAAGAATGATATAAGTAAAATTGTATTTGAGAATAAACATGACAGAACAAAATTGAAAACAAGGAACCACTGCATCGGTGCAGGAAGAGACGCAGGAACATCAACTAGGAAAGAATGATGGAAAAAAGAAAGTTTTAAGAAGTGCAAAACTAAGTCAAGTTGGTAATGGAGTGTTTGGTTGTGAAATCCAAGATCGCTTGAACAACTGCCTAGACAATGATAGCCAAACTCTTTATCTGAGAGCACAGTGAAATTTTACAGCAAAAGTAGAATTTCATCACTTTGAAAAAGAGGCCAAAAAACACCTCAGAAGAGTAAGTTCTTAAATATAGGAAACCATACCCAACTTATGCAGTGTCCCCTGTGGAAGGTGGTCAGTAAAATTCTGATATTCTCTCTGCATTCAGTTCATTCTCTTCCTGTTGGGCATTGTCCGTTTTCCTGTTGTATTTCTCTCTCATTTGTATCTTTTTTTTTTCTTTTTTTAACTGCCACACCTGTGGCATGTGGAAGTTCCCAGGCTAGGGGTCAAATTGGAGCTGCAGCTGTAGACCTACAGCACAGCCATGGCAACACTGGATCCAAGCCTCATCCTCAAACTATGCCACAGGTTATAGCAATGCTGGATCATGAACCCACTGGGTGAGGCCAGGAATCAAACCTGCATCCTCACTGAGACTATGTTGGGTTTTTAACCCTCTGAGCCACAGTGGGAACTTCTCTTTTGTATCTCTTAACTTACATCTGCTTTCTGGAATAAGCCTTTAGCACACAGTGGAAATTCTATTAAAATAGATTGGTGCATAAGTACCTCACATATTAAGATGCAAATTTTCTTTCTCATACTGTACATTCTAAATATTTAAATCACACCTCTCTTGTTGGGTAGTAATTGAAGAAGAATTGCCTGTTCCTTACGTGACATAGGCACTGTTTTTTTCTTCTATAATTCTTATACCCAAGCATAACAGTCAGGATGAGAAAATGATTTAAGGCATTTCAGCAATAAGGAAATATAAAGATTTTAAAAGATATGGTTCTTCGTAAGTATAATTTTAATAATAGCATTACCAATAAATACCAGTTCTCATTTTACCATCATTATTAAAAACAAAGAGAGAAAGAATATTAAGTTACTTTATTTGAATATGACGGAAAAACATAATTCCTAACATTGTGAGTGATAGTATTAACATTTTAAGGAAAAGTCATAGTCTTTCTCTCAAATATATTATTATTATAAATCTGTTTCATTTTTAACATATCCAGGAATCATATTCTATTCTGTCCATTTTCCCCAATTGCATAATGAAAGTAAGTTAGAAGATAGGGTTTGCTTGGCATAAAATTGCATTACTGAATGCTATTGGAATTCCTCAGCGCCAATAGCAAGACATAGCTGAATGCCTGCTGTGACTCTGATGGCCATTATCTGACTTACATTTGCAAGAAATAGAAGGCGCTAAGGTTTTCCATGTCGCCTTCATAACCATTCATTCATTCATTCATTCATTCATTCTCTCACCTGCTCATTTATTCTTTCATTGAATCAGGATATATTTTTTGAGTGTCTACTATGTGTGGACATCTCTGGCAACCCAACAAGCATTCCCACTTGTAAGAACCCCTGGATTTCTTTTGGGGACATTAACTTCCCTCCACTGTTTGAAACCTTGGTTAGGTGGCAAATTAAAGAATCCCTGTTCCATTCCAGAGGCCCAAGGACTCCATGGAGAATCTTTACTCCACCTTTTTCACTTCGCTATCCTGGAGGTGCCAATGTGCTGATCTAGTCCTTAAATTGGCTGCTTCGACCCTCTCCTAGATGATAAACTTTGAAGAGAGTATCATCCAGAGAAATTTGTTAGAACAGTTTCCTTCATTCCAGTGTTGGTGGCTGAGAAAGAAGGAGGGGGCAGTCTTTGAGAATTTCCTGTCTCTGAAAACTTCTAGTGCTTCTCATTGCCTGCCCATGAGCAAACCTGCTCTTTCTGCCTTCTCTTTTATCCTTCTGTGCATAATCTTCTTATTTGTCCACTGACTTCCCCTTTTCCCTTAATTTAGCCAGAATTCATTTCTGATGTTTTCAGTCAAAGAATCCAAGTTAACGAAGACACAAACCCTAAATGTGAGATTACAGTCCAGTAAGCACACACTTGATTTTTAGGTCAAAATACCTTTGAATGACAGGGGATAGTCCTTCCCCTTCAGCATATTCTATTTTTCAAGCATTCTAGATTTGTCAGATACCATGAGGACGCACAGCCCCCACTTACTCTCCACACAGTAGAAGCCCCGTAGGATACCTCTGAGTTGCTCTGCTACTTAAGGGGAGTGTACTTCTAGCACATAAGCCAAGAAACAAGGATGATCTCATCCACATAGCAATCGTCAGGGCTAGCACTAAAACAACTTAGATTTCCTTGAGCCCTGAGAAATTAATGGCAGTTGTAATCTGCTATAAAGACCAACTATAACCACTCAACAAGTTAGTGTGTGGATAAATTTAATTTTCTTATTAAAAAAAAACCACTTTACATTATTTTTGGCATTCGATTACATTAAAAGAAGATTTAATTCAAAGCATCCAATCCAATTTCATGAGATATAAATCTACTAGAGTCTATCATTGCATTGTTTCGAGGAGGTAAAGAAGAGTAAGTTGAACTTTTTTCCTAAATGGATGTTACTGGGCTACTTTCTTATGCATGCAGCCTCTGCTGTCCCGTTGAAAGAGATTCTTGCACAAATGCCAATAAGGGTTTTAAATAATATAAATACTTGCCTGAAGATGGATACTAATGCCCTCTTTGGAACTATTGTGGTCTCTCGGGTCAATAATATTCATTTAAAAAAACTCTCCAAAAGTGTTTTCATACAATAGCCCCTGAAAATAATGAAAGGGCCATTATGGTCTCCTGAGTCAATAATCTATGTTTTTAACACATACTCCAAAATTCATTTCCTTTTCCATGTCAGCATCTGTTTAAACTCTTTCAATTAATTATTGCTGAGAAGGGCTGTAATTGGTTTGAACTATTAACTGTTATTTATCATACCGTTCTTGTAACAGGTTACACCTCCTGATACATTAAGATAGATCATTACCCATGGTTTAGAGTGGTGGATGATGGTAAAAATCACATGTTAGAGTAAAACGAGATCAAGTGTTTGTGGGGAAAGAAAATAAAACAGCTTAGAAGAATTGGACAAAAGCAAGTTTTTGTGCCTAATTAACCATATTGTTGCAGATAATTTCAAGTTTTCTGGATTTTTTTAAAAAGCTTATTTTTATAAAATGGTTATATCAGAGATGTTAAATCTAGCCCAACAACACAAGCATGACCAATGGGCTCAGAATAGCCTGTTCCAAACTATAATTTCACATTGATTTGATTTGTGAGAGTAAGAAACACTTTAATGTTTAAAATATAGACATTTTAAATATAGTTCATATATTTAGTATCTGACAATTGAGACTGAAATTGCCTATACTTTTATAGAAACTCTGCCAAGGTTTTAAGGACTAAATCGTTAAATTTATTCTAGAGGGAAGCACTGACGATCTGAAATAAGGTTACATTTATTTTTTAAACATCTTGTTTGTATGTATGTATGCATGATTTAAAGTGTTGGTATTCTGTAATTTCACTGTAAGATTTTATGCCGACTGCACTTTTGATGCTCAGGAAAATGAGATGCCTGTTCCCCTTGCTTCTCTGCTGAACAATATTTCAGTAAATATTTTCTTCTACTCCCTCTCTATTGTGGTTTTATTTAAAAAGGTCTTTCAGCTTAATTATTTAACCTTGGTTTCTTTTGCTGGGTTGAGAGGGGCCAGCATTTCTGCCCAAGCCCTGTAATTTGAATCTGACAGGGTTCACAATTTCAATTAAGCTGGATTTTCTAGTCTGCTGGTGGTCCTCTGTTGGCTGCCGTGGGATCTAAAGAAGAGGGTGGCCCTCAAGAGGTCTGATAGCTCACATGGCTGTGTCATGAGAAAGGTTGGTTGGATCGTGGATCCTGGGTCCTGGAGTGACCTCAGTCTGCAGTATGAGGGGAAATGAGGTGGCCATGGGAATGCTAGGAGTTCTGTGTTAGTAAGAAGACTCACGGGCTTTGAACTTGGCACATAAGCCATGAAGCCATTCATATGGGCTAGTTCAGGACCTGTAGTGTACCAAGAGAAACTATGTCAGGAAAATACTGACCAGTGAAATTTTCAAGCCTAGGGCAAATTCAGACTTCATCACCCCCATGCCCTGGCTGCCACCACTCCACTTATGAGATCTGTGTCTGAGTTAGCAAGACAAATCACAGAAATTACAGCCTTTGATGCCATTTATTCATTTACTCAGAAAAGACCTATTGAAGGCTGACTGTGTGCCAGGCCCTAAGAATCTGGTAAAATTAGTGAGCAAAGTCTGGCCCTACTCCCTGCCTTAATAAAGCATCATGAGAGAGATGTTTATCAAAGTATCATAAGACAGAAATGTAGAATCACAACCAGGAGAAGGAGACACAGTGGGTCAGAAATGCTGATGTGGTCAGTGAAGTTTGCCCTAGAAAACGACGAGTTTGGATGAGAACTGAAGCATTATTAAAAGTTAGATATAATGATAGTATTATTGCTAATATTTATAATGATAATAAGCAATCTTTTCTCAAGTTTAGTATATGCTTTGGGTGTTGTTTAAATGTAATTCATTTAATCCTCATAGCAGCTCTGTAAGGTAGGTATCGTAGTTAGTGTCATTTAACACAGGGGGAAACTGAGGCACAGAGTGGTTAAGTAACTTCCCCAAGACCACAGAGCTCACAAGGGAGGAAATGGCATTGAATCAACACAGCCCAGCTCTAGAACCAACACAGCCTTGGTCTTCACATTTTTTTAAATTTAATTTTATTTTTATTAGAGTATAGTTGATTTACAGTGTCTTGTCAATTTCTGCTGTATAGCATAGTAACCCAGTCATACATTTATATACATTATTTTTCTCATATTATCTTCCATCACGTTCTATCCCAAGAAATTGGATATAGCTCCCTGTGCTGTACACTAGGACCTCATTGCTTATCCATTCTAAACGTAACAGTTTGCATCTACCAGCCCCAAACTCCCCATCCATCCCACTTCTTCCCCCCACTCCCCCTTTGGCAACCACAGGTCTGTTCTCTATGTCCGTGAGTCTGTTTCTGCTTTGTAGACAGGTTCGTTTGTGCCATATTTTAGATTCCACACACAAGTGATATCACATGGCCTTTGTGTTTCTCTTTGAGGAAGTTGAGAATCTGTAGTTCCATCCATGTTGCTGCAAATGGCATTTCATGTTTTTTATGGCTGAATAGTATTCCATTGCATACATGTATGACAACTTCTTAATCCATTCATCTTTTGATGGACATTTAGGTTGTTTCCATGTCTTAGCTCTTGTGAATAGTGCTGCAGTGAACATAGCGGTGCATGTATCTTTTTGAATGAAAGTTTTGTTCAGGTATATGCCCAGGAGTGGGACTGCAGGATCATACGCTCTTCAAAATTACCTATGATTCTTCTAAGCAAAGACAACCTGCAGTTGTAGGTTTTTACCTCTAGAAAATAATTATAATGGTGAATACCTGTAAAGTACTTTCTATTTGCCAGATACCACTCTAAAGCTTCTGATTCTCTTAAGTCATTTAATCCTTGAAACAATAATCCCAGACCAGGTTCTGTATGATCTCTACTGTTCCAGTGAGAAAATTGCAAAATGTCTCCAGAGTTTTTGCTCTAAATCCCACTTTGCTCTGAAACATTGCACCCAGTAGGTAGTAGGCAGCAGTGCAGGACCCTTCTAGCCAGGCCATGGTGTGCGCCAGCTGTCTCCTTGTGGACTTCAGGACAAAGGAGGTCCTGAAGTGCTGTTTCTAAGCAGCTGGAGAGCTTCTAGTGGATGGAGTAGGTGATACTAGCAAACTTTGCTTTGGGGTTGTAACGAGTTATATAATCTCATCATGAACAGTATGAATTTGTGATGGAAACTTTGGAAACCTTATGGTTTCCAAATGAGACAAGTTGGGGGGTGGGGGGATGCACTGAGGGTTTGGGATGGAAATACTATAAAATTTGGTTGTGATGATTTTTCTATACATACAGTTGTAATAAAATTCATTAAGTAATTAAAAAAAGAATTTGTGATGGAGAAGAGGCTATGGAACATGGCCATGGATTAAATATATAACTCCATAGGAGTTCCCATTGTGGCTCAGTGGAAGTGAATCCGACTAGTATCCATGAGGACACACGTTTGATCCCTGGCCTCCCTCAGTGGGTTAAGGATCCGGCATTGCTGTGAGCTGTGGTGTAGGTCGCAGATGCCGCTTGGATCTGGTGTTGCTGTGACTGTGGTTGTGGTGTAGGCCAGCGGCTACAACTCTGATTTGACCCCTAATCTGGGAACCTCCATATGCCACAGGGGTGGCCCTAAAAAGACAAAAAAAAAAAAAATTTAACTCTATAAACCAGACTGTTGAGTAGATGTGTTAGGAGTAAACATATACAAATTTAACCAAAGAAGATTAACTGACTGTAACAATCTAATATCTCTGAATCCGGAAAGGTTTTTAAAATTAAATGATTTTTTTAAATATTTTACTTTTTGCATATCTCAAGGCTTTACAGCCAAATTTAGCTTACATGTATTGTAATACCTTATTAATCAAGAGCATTTGTTACTGGCATGGTGGCCACTTGGCTTTTTAAAATTAAATCTGGAGTTCCCTGATGGCTTAACAGGTTAAGGTTAAGGCACTGTCACTACTATGGCTCAGGTCACTGCTGTGGTGCAAGTTCGATCCCTGGCCTGAGAACTTCTGCATACCACGGGCGAGGCCAAAAACAAAAATGACAACAGCAAAATTAAATCTGTAATCTTAGGTCATAAAACAAATACTTTATTAGTTAATATCTGTGTTTGCAATTTCATATTGCTATATAAAATTTCAAAACCATATCCCAGAGACAATATACATAATACCAAATTTTCTTCTAATATTAGATTCATATGCTTTTTTAAAAAAGTTTAATTTAAAAAGAAAACTACAGTCATGTCCAATTTTGCTTCTTTATTTTTGAACGGATATTCGTGGAGAATGTAATGGTCACAAAAAGTCATCAGCAAGGTCAGTCTACATGAGAAAAATCGGATATTACCCAGAAATTACAGAACCTCATTTGCCACAGTTAGTCTAGAATGGACTTCTCATTCTTAATGAGAATTTCTAGTTTTAGTGATTTAAAATTCATTATTCATAATCTGCTAGACTGAACCTTTCAGTAAGAGCTGGTTCTTACCATACTGTCAGGCCAAATGGAGCCATGAAGTAGGAAACTGTTTTCTTGGAGTTCAGACCTTGGGTTAGTATAAATCTATTTATAGGTGTCCTCATTGGAGGGGAAGAAAATTCACGTCTTTCTCCTGATCTGTGACCACGGTTGGGCCTGGGAAGCACACAGAAACCGAGCCGCAGGCTAGAATATTGGGATGATTTTATACCCACAAGCATCCCTGAGGATGAAAAGGGTGAGTTTCTCTTGACTGCACCAAAGAAAATTCAGCTCCATCTATAGCAAATCAAATCTAGATTTTCAGTGGGGAAATCTCTTATGAAGGTAATTATTCCGTTCTTGGACTTTTGTTACTCAGTTTCTAAAGGGTCCAGATTCCAAATCAAGATGCTAGGAAAATCTGATTATAGACACACAAGTGCATGTCTGGGGTCCCCTGAGACCCATACTACCTTCTCTTTAAATACTGAAATCTATCTGGACATGGGCTCCTACACAGTTGATAGGCATGTTCTTAAAAGACTTCTAGTGACTAAGATCCTTGAGGGAATTTTGGCCCCTCTATTATGAGAAATTCATCATCCAGACCCTAAACCCCAGGCTTGTTGTCTCAGTCCTGGCCCCTCACAGATCACGGGGGATTCTTGGTATACATCTGAGAAATGAATGCAACTATATTTGAACTTGACACCTGCTAGTCCTATAGAGAAATGAAGATGCACAGAGATGAAAACAATTCATGGAGAAAGGTAATTTTTTTTTTTTTGGTCTTTTTAGGGCTGCACCCATGGCATATGGAGATTCCCAGGCTAGGGGTCAAATCAGAGCTGTATCTGCTGGCCTACACCACAGCCACAGCAATGCCAGATCCAGGTCGTGTCTGTGACCTACACCACAGTTCATGGCAACACTGGATCCTTAACCCACTGATCAAGGCTGGGGATCGAACCTGCTTCCTCATGGATGCTAGTCAGATTCATTTCTGCTGAGCCAAGACAGGAACTCCTGAAAAAGGTAATTTTTTAACTTGTGTATTAGTAGAAAGCCTCATCAATATTTTCTCTATGAATATCACATAAATTGATTTTCCTCATCATTGCTAGATTATTTCTAGCTTTTTAGAAAGTCATTTAAAAATCATTTTAGGAGTTCACATCGTGGCACAGTGGAAATGGATCTGACTAGGAACCATGAGGTTGTGGGTTTGATCCCTGGCCTCATTCAGTGGGTTAAGGATCCAGCATTGCTGTGAGCTGTGGTGTAGGTCAAAGACGTGACTCAGATCCTGCATTGCTGTGACTGTGGCGTAGGCCAGCAGCTATAGCTCTGATTTGACCCCTAGCCTGGAAACCTCCATATGCCCCAGTGTGGCCCTAAAAAGAAAAATAAATAAATAAATAAATAAATAAAATAAAAAGCATTTTAAAACCAATTGCAAAAAGTTACAAAGAACTGCCTTCTTTTCATCTTATCGGTTAGAATTTATGAAGCCATCTCCTTCTTCCTCTAAGTGACTGATCTCAGAAATTCACAGACCTTTACTCGGACGGTGTGACAGTAAAAACCCAGCACAATATTTCTATCACAAAGGTCATCTTTATTTCTATTTCTTTCACTATATTTGATCACGGACGATGAGATATATAGATGTATAGAGACATACATTTGCCATTCTGCAGATAAAGTTCTCACTAATATATTGTCCATCATTCAACATGACTGTTTTGATTTTTCTCTGGGTTGATTTTTCTTCCTCTCATTTCTTTCTCCCATGTCAACTCCAAAGGTTTCTTCCCAGACTACCATTTTTTTCCCTTCTTCTTTTTAAAAATCAGTTTGGACAAAAGACTGCGGACTTCTAGAGAGCTGGCCTTTTTTGTTTTTGTTTTTGAGGGAGTATTTCTTTTTCAAAACACTAAGAACTGCCCCTTTATATTTTGGTTAAGAAGAGATTGTTTTTCTCAGTAGAATTGCCTCTTCCATCAAGAGATGAAAAACATAGCTCCCTCCCTTCATATTCAAATTTTAATTTAGGAAAACTTTAACATAGGTCTATTGATAGACAGTTGAATCCGCCATAAGCTACATATTTGCCAAAAGAATCCATGGGATTTAATGAGTCAGTGATTCCTATTTTACTCGGTATTCTGAAAAGTAAGAACTAGAATCAGAGCCTTGAACTTTGTTTTTTAATAATGATACTGGGGTTGTTTATGAGGGTCATGTTTGACTTACATATTCTTTTATGCTCGTAAATCAGGAGGGAATAGTAGCTACTGTCGACTCATCAACTTTTTTAATTCTGTGAAGCAAATCTCTCTGGAAAAAATGAATATTAATAATTAGACAATATCCAATTAGGGGCCATAGGCCAGAGCTAATCCCTCAACTCAAAAATCCACAAAGCACATGTGATAGTGGAAACTGAAGTTAACAAACCCCATTAACATAAAATTAATGATAATAGTATGGCGCAGGGGATTTCAGCCCCCTCCAATTAAAAGCCTATTGACATAATTTTTTGGGGGGAATTTATTTTTAACATAAGACTTTAATATTGCCCTTTGAAACAAGCATATAATCTTCTTACATCAATTTAACAGCCCATATTTGGTCAATTCTTAAATAAGAGCACTTCCTCTTCTCAAATTGAGAACACATTTCAGCCTGTATTTTCCTTTATTTGAACAGAGAAATTGCTTGTTTCCAACAATTAAATGAGGAATTGCTCCATTCCTGGCTGATAATAGAGGTGCCAAACTGATGTCTCATAATTATTTAGGGTTTTATTCGTATGTCAATTTGCTGAAGACGTGTATGTCCATTATCTCAGCCTTCTTTAAATGGTAGTTATAAACTTAATTTTACAGAGAAGACGACAGGGGCTCTGATTAGTTAAATGAGTCACGCAAGGTCACCAGTAGATATCAGCTGAATGAAATCTGGGTGGCAGAATGAGTCTTGAGCTGACATGGGTCTCTCCCGTGCTCATCACTTCCATCACTTCATCTTCTGCCAATTACCCAGGCACCTGCTGGGACTTCCCATGTTTTTTGCCCCTAATCTTGACCCTTGGCTTGGCCAAATGGAAGGAAAATATAAAAGAGGCAAGAGAAGTAATGGAAATAAAATCTGTTTCCTTCAGTCCATGCCAACATTCCCTTTGGATCTAGCCTAGAGATTTTTCTATTTTACAATAAAATAATATATTTTCATCTTGCTCTTCTTCATCTTGCTGGCCGTTATACAGTATATCAGGGACAGATCTGAGGAACACTTATGTGTCTTTCTTATGTATACAAAACTGGAAACTAACCCTCCATGTTTCCATTTTTGCATACAAATAAAATCAACCAAATGCTACTGGGGAGGTAAGTATTCACGCAGCTTCTGAACAATAAAAGAAAAGAGGCTCCAAATATATTAAGACCTAAATTATACAGTACCCTCAAGTAGACACAGGCAAGAATAATCTACAAACTGTTCCCTTTATGTATAATTCAGCACACAGATGCTTTTTATCTCACTAAATCAGAATTCAATAAGAACTGTTAAAGCTTCATTATTAACCAAATCCCGCCAACTCCCCATTAAATGCTGAGGCTACTTTTCACTTCCACAATTTAGGAATTATTTTCATAGGTGCACTTTGAGTATGATTTTTTTTCTTAAAATCAGGTTTATATGGGATGCAAGTGTCACACTTGTAGTCAGGTCCTTCCTTTTCAAAATGAGAATATCTGCTCATTCAGTTGTCAAAGGTTCTCAGCTCTTCCAAACTAGAGACCAAAAGAGAGAAGAATTTTTTTTTTTTTTGCCTTTTGTCGTTTTAGGGCCACACCCGCGGCATGTGGAGGTTCCCAGGCTAGGGGTCCAATCGGAGCTGTAGCCCATGGCCTACGCTGTAGCCACAGAGCAGTCAGATCTGAGTGGCGTCTGCAACCTACACCACAGCTCCACAGCTCGCAGCAAGCCGGATCCTTAACCCACTGAGCAAGGCCAGGGATCAAACCCGCAACCTCATGGTTCCTAGTCAGATTCGTTAACCACTGCACCACAACGGGAACTCCAGAATTTTTTATCCTTTTCATGCATATTTCCATGAAGTTTTATAAAATGTTTATTTTAGCCAATACAAAAATTCAGCCTCGAGAGTTTAAAAAATGCAAATTTAAACCAACAAAGACAACACCAGTTTGAGCCCATCAGATTGGCAAAGCTTTTGATGAATGATAATGCTGTGTGTCGGCTAGGGTGTGGAGAAATGGGCATAATTACACACAGCTGGCAGGAGTTTAGAACTGGTACAGCATGCCTGTGGAGCAATTTAGCAACATCTGTCAAAATATATTCCAGTGTACCTAGCTTATGACCCAGGAACACCACCTTTAGGAATTCTTGAGAAAAGTATCAGAGATTCGTATAAAGGTATTTGTTCAGGGATTTTTCTTGTGCAGTTATTTAGAGTAAGGAAACTTACAAAAATATCCAATAACAGTGGATTGGTTAAGCAAATTACATACAGCTGTGTTATGTTAAAATCATGTTGTATAAGAGCATGGGACATAAGAAGCTGTTCACTAATATTTATACAGTTTTTTTAATTGAAAGGAGTCCATAGAACAGTCCACAGTATGATGCTGTACAACTCTGTTGAGATATATTTCTGGAAAAAATATATCAAGTTGTTTCAGTGGTTTTACTTGTGTCGTGGATTTCAGATAAGGTCTTTCTTCTTTAAAAAAAAAAATTATTGCTCTTTTTTCTCTCTTCTTTCTATCCTTCCTTCCCACCTTTCTTTTTATTAATTTTTCATAATTTTCTGTATTGTAAGGAAATTTGAAATATACAAAATACCCAGTTTCACTGGGTATCTCCAGTGGAAAATTATGTACCGTGTAGAGCACACTTTTATGTATTATCTAATTTTTAGCCTTTAATTAGCTGTGACTCACTTTACAACTCTTAATTGTAGATAACTGAGAACAATGAGGTAAAAAATTTGTCTTTAGGCATAAAATTATTTCTGTCCAGTGGAGGTTCAATTGTCATTCCCCCTTTCTGTTGGTAAAACCAGTTTGGTATCTACTTGTAAATTCATCTCAACATTCCTTTAGATAAATTTGTTCTTCTTTAACTTGACTAAACTGGTTGTAACATCTTTCCTGGTTCTCTCATTTAATTAGTAGGTTAAATGAAATATCTGATGTGTTCATTTTATATTTGTATGAGAATTATGACTTTACCTTGTTGGAAAATTACCCTTTAACATAGGTTTCCTACTTAGATAAATTGAGCATGTATTACTTTTTTATTTGCACAAAATAACAAGTGTGATTTAAAAGAGTAGATTTTGCTACAATCCTGTATTACAATGTTGACCTAATATTTTTATAAAACATCTCACATGAAATTTATTAATATCTCTACAAATAAGTTTAATTAACACATTGAATGTATGGTATTTTCAAGTCCATATACTAAATTTGAGAACGTATGAAGTTGAAGAAGATTATTGCCATAATGTTCAACATTTTGTAATACATTCTCTTTTAATACTAAATATCAAACTTCTATTTTATTATGAAATATCTTAAAATATCAACTATTTCAACATTAACTATTTCGGTATCAACTATTTCAGTGTCAACCATTTCAATATCTAATTACTGAAAATCGCTTTGACCATTTTTGGTTAATCTCTGCACTACAGAAGAAGCACAGAGGCTACACAGATACAGCGTCTGTTGATTTACAGAATAAGCACCAGCGGGTTCCTCTGAATCCTACATATTCACAAATTTCTATTTGCCTTTAGAATCTGGCCATTAACATAGAGTCTGAGGGTTAGATATGGGGGCAATAAAAAGGAATAAGGCATGTTATCTGGGGCAAGGGAGGCGATTCAACAGATATTATGCATAAAATAAATTATGTACTTGGATGGAGAAAATACTGACGCTGGTCATCCCAGAATTTGTTTCAATAAAAATTGATCTTTTGTGTGTGTGAAATAAATCTTTAAAAATTTTTCTTGGTCAAGGTGCATAACATAGAATGAGAAAGAATATGGAGGGAAATGCTTCTGATGGGTGTTTAGGAGACCTGCTCTTCCCCTGTTGCCCAGAATTCTTCTTACCTCTTGCTCCCCTCTCCCTCTTTCCCTTGGAGACAAGGAGGGGGGTGGGCATGGGTTGGCGAGGAGCCTTAAGATAGTAGCTTTTCCTACACAAGAAAACATCAGAAAGAGGATGAAGGCCTATTCTCTTTTCTCAGGATGACTGGCTGGACTCCACAGCAACTCCAGCGAGTTCTGGGGTCTGGAAACTCTTTATGGCAAAAGCACTGCTTCTCTTCCTTGGTCATGGCTGGTTGGGTGCCAATTGTTCCATCTGACTTCTGGGCACCACTCATCTTCTTAGGGCAAAAGCAAGAATCCAGCAAGGCATCACCACATACTCAGGGTTAACAGAACTCTCCTGGCACCCTAGGGAGGGAGACAACGTTAGGCAGAGATTGGGTCATAATATTTGCGTATTATTAGGTTAGTTAGTTTCAACAGCTTCATTCTTTCTAGAGCCCTTAAATTAACTATCTCACATTCATTCTGTAAGATCAAGAAATAAGCAGTGGCCACTCCAGTATTCACCACACTGTGTTTATTGGTGTCCCAGATGCAGTTCCTGATCCAGCTGGTTTGAAGCATAAACTCTATGAAGACGCTACCCCTCTATTTGCATCCCCTTTGATTTTGATAATGTATTATCATATTTAGATCTTACTGTTTTGTAACATCTGGTAGAAACAAATTTATTTTAATCTCCCCAGCCTCAGCAGCAAGCATTTTATTTATTTATTTATTTGGCTGTGGCCACATCATGGGCGTGTGGAAGTTCCTGGGCCAGGGATTGAACCCATGCCATGGCAGCGACCCTAGCCACAACAGTGACAACGCTGAGTCCTTAACTCATGCAGCAAGCATTTCAAACACAGAGGTCTCCAAAATAAATATAAAATCCACTTCACAGTAGGCAGAAATCCATCAAGATTTCCAGCAACTCCTCTCAATTCTCTTTGACTATCGTGAAGTCCTCTGTGACTGTGAGATGTGAAGGCATGTTAACCTTCAATTAAAATTTTAAATTTCACTTTGTTTTTCTCCTTTGTTGATCAGGTGAATTCTCTGCTTAGCATTTCTTAACAAATCTGAATTGTGGCATTTTAAGTACTTTTCATTAATTCTCTGGGAGTGTATAAAATTTTTTTTCTAGCATTTTCAAATTAACATCCCATTTCAGAACTGAAATGCAATTAATTTTTCAATGTTTATCGTTTTTCCTATGAAAAAGTAGTATTTTTAAACTATAGAAGACTTGAAAATACTGAAAAGCATTGAGGTGGAAAGAGGGAAGAAACAACCATATTTCCTAGAAATAAGTGCCATTAGCGTTTTTGTGTATGTTCTTATGAGCTTCCCCCTAAACTTACAATATTTAAAAAGATGTGTTCTCTAATAGGGCTGTGTGTACAGTTATGTTACAAAAATAGGGCAAAAAAGGGTCAAATTTGCTGCTTCTTTACTGGTCCTCCAGCTCTCTGATTATTCCAGCCTATTCTGCATTTATTCCACATCCATCCATCAAAGACCCATGAAAGAAAAGGGACACTGAAAAAAAATAACAAATAACATTTAAAGTTTATTCATGGATAGAGGTTTTTGTTATGTTTGCTTGTAATTTTGCTATTTTCTGGCCAGGATGAGGGGTGTTGCTAGTTGTCTACTCCTTTAAATATGCCAAGAAGATGAAATCAGAACTGAATAATATCTGGAATTCTAAGTGATCTGAATTTCTTATTAAAGTTTTTTTTTTGAAAAAACATGCACATTAGAAAACCAAAAACATAAACACAAAGAAATATATATATATATCTTAAAGCAAAAACTCTAAATAGGATATCGTCTATCACCCATCTAATCAGAAACAATGTCACTCCAATATATTTACATGTTCAAGCCATAAATATTTATTAAAAAGTGTGCTTTATGCCAGACTATCTTCTAGGCATGGCAGTAAATACAAGAAAAGTTCTCTGCTCAGAAGGAACTTACATACTGATGGAGAGAAGCAGACCTGAAACAGAAAGCGAATGATGAACAAAATAATTTTACCTTGTAATTAGATTGCTATGAAGATAATAAGCATGCTGTAAATAACAGGAGGTTATCTAGCATCTATTTTTCTATCTATCATCTATCTATCATTTATCTATCTATATTTAGGAGCATTTTCTGATTCTTAACTACTTTGAAATTCTTGCTTTCCTATTAAGGGAACTATACTCACTTCTATGGGGAGAAGCAGGGCCAGATTCAGAAATATCTTAAAGTGGTGGGTGATGTTAATCAAATCAGTCTTCTTTTTAGTTCCTTGTCTGTTCAGAAGTGGACACAAGGTCATTTTCTCTTCCTCTCTGACCCATGGAAGGATTTGAGGATTTTGTACAGCTCCTAAAATACTGAGCAAACTTTTATATTTGTTGTGTCTGGCAGGGTGGTCTAGACACCTTTTGAATCCAACATCATTGCTGCAGGAACATCCTGACAATATAGGGATGTTTCAATATTTATACTAACATCACATCTGGTGCTTTTGGATGAGTTCAGGTTTGGAGCTGTATTTTAGAGTTTCAAGTAAATTTTGTTCCTGGTTCTCCTGAAAATAATCTCTTCTCTGCTTTAGGGTCCTCTAATCTCTGCTGATTTTTATTTCTGCTCTTGCAGAGTGGCTTTTTTTTTTTTTTGGTACATTTGCTGTGTGTATGAATCAAGAATCACATACACACACAATCTAAGTTCTGATGAATTCCGAAAGCAGAACTAAAAATGGCTCCACAATCATATGCTATGGTCTGGAATATAATAATTTTAATTACCAATCACAAACCAAATAAAGTGTGTGTGTGTTGAAAGCTATGAAAATGAGAAGCAGCTGCCTTAAATCCTTACAAGAACAGAGTCTCTGTAAACAAACAAACAAACAACAAACAGTGATGAAAGTGGTCTTGTTTCCAGGGTATCGTGGCAGACCCTTTTTGCTTCCTTTATGTACACAATTTTTCATTCTTGAAAAATAAATGAAATCATCTCCTTGTAATTCATTCTTCCCAATGGAAACTGTAATCAATGGTAACTATATTTATGTATGCAGAATTTTATACCTCATTGACGTTCTCAGAATGAGATCCCCAATATCCAGAAGGAAAACTCTCCAATACACGTCAAGGAATTTAAAGTACCTTCCTACTGACATGTATTATACACTGAAACCAACAAGGTGTGCAAAAAAAATGCTTGTGTTTCTTCACTGCCATGTCATGCATGCCCACTCATATGTTTTTGTAATAGTGAGCATTGGCATCAATTCCCCTTTCCTCAAATTAAAAAGAAGAGAGTTCCAGATTTCAGACTGAGAAGGAAATTCGTGATGGTGGAACAGTGACGGGGAAAAAAATCTTAAGATCTCAAGTTGGAAGCCTGCTGACTAATTATATGCTCTGTCTCATTCTGTTGGTAACTATTATTCTGCGCATAGACAGGCATAACACCCTGCAATCTATGTGCATGTCAAATTTCTGTATGTTGATTTACACTTAAAACCCACTTTATTTTTTTTAATTAGTCTATTTTTTTGGCTGCACTTGTGGTATGTTGAAGTTCCCAGGCCAGGGATCAAACCCAGGTTATAGGAGTGACCTGACCACTGTAGTGACAAAACTGAATCCTTAACTATTAGGCCACTAGGGAACTCCTTTAAACCTGCTTTAAATGCTCACTTGTCCAAACTCAGTGAGGACAGGTATCTGGTCTACCCTGTTCACTGTTGAGTTCCAAGTATTAGCATGATGCCTGGCATCTACAGAGACCTTAAGAGTACTCACTTAAATGAATGGATAAATAAATGAAATGATAAATAAATTAGTTAAATAATAAAGACACTAGGAGATATTTCTGGTTAAGGCTTGCAATGACTTCTTTAATTTCTAAATGTATACTTTCATGATATCAAGTTCTCAAAATTCACTTATATACTCGAACGATGAGTTCCCTTTTCTCACCTCAGTTTTGTTAGTAGATGTGATCAAATAGGATTTTTGTGCAACATCTCTAGAAGAATAGATTTTTTCGTTTTGATGTAAATGACTGGGAAATGTTAAAGCTTCTAGCTGCTAAACAGACCTGACATCCAAAAATGACGTTGGTAAGAGGTGTACAGTCTGTATAATTATTCTGGAAGTTCTTAAATTATACTGCAGTATGATTTAAGGGTTGCTGAGGAAGCCAGAATCAGGAAGGGACAAGGGTCTGGAGGAACTTACCTGGTTCTGGAGCTGAGGAGATTTTCCAAAGGCAATTAGGGAGCTCAGGTTTGATTTCAACAGGAATGGCAACCAGCGATGTAAACTAGTGGTTGCAGCAGGAGTGCTGTCAGTCAGAGATGCTCAGAAGTAAGCAGGTGATGGCGGCGTGATTTCAGGGCCAGAGTCTAGGAAGGATGCTACAAGATGGAGGCTGACTTCATAACAAGACAGCCATGCTGGAGCTTTTTAGGGCCACACATGTGGCATATGAAGGTTCCCAGGCTAGGGGTCGAATTGGAGCTACAGCTGCTGGCCTATGCCATGGCAACACAAGATCTGAGCCGCATCTGCAACCTACATCACAACTCACGGCAACACCGGATCCTTAACCCACTGAGCGAGTTCAGGGATTGAACCAGCAATCTCTTGGTTACCTGTTGGATTCGTTTCCACTGAGCCACAGAGGGAACTCCCCAAACCCATATTTTGACCTGGCTCAATATGATGCCATCCAGGGGCAGGCTACCATTTAGAGGAGGAAGCACGTGGACACCAAGAGGAAGTTCAAGATTGGCCCTACTCCAGCTCTGTGATGTTGGACCTAATTCCAGACGCACAGCTAATTTTATCCTTCACTTAGAGGGGCTGTGGGTCTCAATCTGCCTGCCTCCTGCTCAATTCTAGAACAGCTCTTGGACCAGGAAGGGCTCACCTGCAGGAGAAGGGCACTGGACACTACTGCTGTGGTATGAGAAAGCAAGGACCAACAACAAGCCCATCAAGAAATTAGCACCAAGTCTTGGTTCGGAGAATTCTCATCCACTTGTAAAGAAGCTCTAAATACGTTGATGTGTTAATTTGCAGTCCAGTGCTATCCCCGTCCCACCCCCCCCCGCCCCAAACCATATTTCTCCTTCTAGTTTATTGTTCAGGTGGGAGCCTGTTAAAAAAAAATAATAAATGTGGACTTAGCGAGAAGAGACTTCATTCAAAAGAATTATTGCAAGAGGAGGAAAAGGACCTATTGCAATAGGATAAATGCTGGGAACTTGTGTGGCCTAATGTGACCTAATAAAATGGTTGTTGTTGTTGTTGCTGTTTTATAGATATGAGTAGACAAAGCTAGAAAGAACTGAGTGTGAGTAAATGGGATGGCCGAAAAGGTGGCATGGCCAGAGAGAGAATCAGAGAATGTTTTACCCCAAGGCCAGCCTGTTGTCACAGCGGGTTGTCTGCTGGATCCAGCTGAGACTGGGCTAAAGTTCAGGTACCTGGGGGAAGGAAAGACATTTACCCAAAGTTTGGTCAATAAGTATTTTGTTTAGAATAATTAGCAGTTCAGCTAATCATTAGGTAAAGAAAGAATTTTGAGTGTCTGTGCTTGGCCTCTTCATGGGTAAACAGGCATCTTACCGAAGTTACATGGAGAAGGGTGCTTCTGTGCAGGGAGCTGTTTTCCAGAACACAAAAGGATAGAGCGGGAGTTCCCGTGGTGGTTCAGTGGGTTAAGAATCCGACACAGCATCTGTGAGGATGCAGGTTCGATCCGTGGCCTCAATGAACACGTTAAGTTTCCGGCTTGGCTATGAGCTGCAGTGTAGGTGGCATACACAGCCCAGATCCCGCGTTGTTGCTATGGCTGTGGTGTAGGCTGACAGCTGCAGCTCTAATTCTGCCCCTAGCCTGGGAACTTCCATATGCTGCAGGTGCAGCCATTAAGAAAAAATGTGATAGAGGGATTCCTTGAAACTTCACTGATCCCAGGGTTCAGGTGAAATTCAACACTGCCAAGCTCAGTTCTGGGGCAGACTCTTCTTCGGTTGGGTTTCACTCCGGCATGGGAGCCACTGCCTATTCTAGCCTCTGCTGCTGCAGGGGTCGTTCGGTCTCAGGTTCATGCCATTCTAGTTTCCAAGTGGAAAGGGGAGAAGGGACGATTTCCTCGAAGTGATTGCTAAAATGTTTCCTTATTAGCCTATCCCCTGGGCACTAACATGGCCAAACCCTTAGTCATCCAGACCATTGCAGGTAAACTGCTGAACTTACAGGAATTTATAAAATTCTCTCTCTACTGCATACACTTTCTATAAGTGAAATCCACTTATTAGGCTAAACGTATTGAGGGAATTCAGAATTTTAATACCACGAATACTGCATTTTTGGAGGGCTGTCTGAATGTTTGTCTCTTCACGTTATTACAGGGGTTGCGACTTGGGCCAAGGTCATCAAAATTATCCTTAGAGTAGTCTAATGATGGATAAGAGAAAGGATGTGATATTTGTGTGCAAATGAAACTATCAAGAAGCGCAGTGGTATTTTCTTTTCCTGAATACATTTAAAAAATAAAGATCTGTATGGTGCCAGGCCATTGGCCTGGGAGGCAAGAAAAGCTAGCTCTAATACAAATATACCGTTCTGATTAAGGAAACACTTTTTTATTCATATAAAGTATTTATTAGGTATTGGATTTTATAAACTGTTTGGTCCCAGAGTCTTTATTTTAAAAAGGTTATCTGAATGCATTACCAAGTATCCTGTGGAATATTTCACATAAAAGGAAGCAGAAACGTATAAATGTAAACAGGCTAATTGTATGCAGATATAAATTATGGATGCTGGTCTTATGAAAAAGCATTGCTGATTTGCAGGGGTCTTACTCAGCAGCTCTGCCTCTTGTCTAAGGGGATATTTAGTATGGCTGTGATGTGCAGAATTTAAAACAAAACTTTAAATTCTGGAGAATAAAATATAGCCCAATTGCGCTTAGACCACACTGTTGGGAGAATGAGGTTTTTCGTTTATTATATTGCTGTTGACATTGACACTCATTAGCTCTGCTGTCCCCCACGTGCTCCTGTCTCCAGATGCTATGTAAAAGCAAAGGTTTGGTAAGGGTGCTTTATGGTATGCGAGGCTTCTTGATAGTCACTGCGGATAACACTGTCTCCAAAACCCGGTGGTTTTCATTGCTCGGGTGGGTATGTGGTACCTGCAAGTGGAAATAAGGCAGGGAGACACCTGGATTCTCAGGTGACATAGGTTACTAAAGCTTCCTCTCTCCCTTTCACCAAACAAGTGAAATATGAAACTTACAGAACATATGCCAGGCTGAATGGTTCAGATGGAAAGAACTGTAATGAGATTACCCCTCTTCGTGGGTAATTTGCCGGGCCACCACCAAGTGTTATCTAAGTTACATACACCAATAAGGTTTTTTTGTTTGTTTGTTTGTTTTCGCCTGTTTTTAGTGCTGCACCAGCAGCATATGGAGGTTCTCAGGCTAGGTAGGGGTCCAATCAGAACTACAGCTGCCAGTCTACACCACAGCCACAGCAACGCCAGATCTGAGCTGTGTCTGCAACCCACACCACAGCTCACGACAACACTGGATCCTTAATCCACTGAGTGAGGCCAGGGATCGAACCTGCATCCCCATAGATACTAGTCAGATTTGTTACCACTGAGCCATGATGGGAACTCCACACACCAACAAGTTTAACCTTGAGTTAAAGACACTGCCCCACCCTATCCCAAAGCACTGAGAAAACACAGAAGATGAACAGCTTCACATGGGTAAAGTAACTGGCCTGATATTTTATGACAAGTAACACAAAATATTAGATTTATGTGGACAGCATAAACTAGAGCTGCCATGTGATGTGAATGCTTCCTAGTAAATAACCGACGAGCACAAGCCTCCTCTCTAGGCATCATCTGCTTGTTAATCCAGTGAAAAGGACTATGTGCAAAGACTCTTTTTTTCTTATTCTAAGTCGTGAGTGGTAAACTCGGTGTTTAAAAATAACCAAGGATCTACAAAAATAAAATACGTTTTAAAATAATTTTTAATATAGTCTAAAGAAGGCAGCCTAGGTGTGAACTCTCTAAAAGGGATGAAATATTGTCTAGCAGGTTTTCCCCACATGATAGAACAAAACCCACAGTGTTTATAGTTGTGTGCAGGATCCACCCTTTCCCTTGGGCTGTAATGTTCGTCACCAAGGCCTCATCGAGAGGAGATTTTGTTCTGTGGCTCAGAATCTAGACCAGATTTTTAGGAAGACATTTGGGTTCAGGCTTTCAAGTTTAAAAAAAAATTTCTCTCCATATTGCGTCTGTTTACCTTCCCCAGTTGAAGGGCTCCTTACAGTGAATTTCTCTTCTCAGCAGCTTCAAAATTTCTTAGCTGGAATATGATACCCAGGGCATGCCTAGTCAATTTAACAGGTTACGTAATTTGAATAAACTAGCTTGTGTCAAAGAATTAACATACAGGCCTCTCTAAACCAATACATTTAGGCTGCCATTAGGAGTTTCAAAAATGTCCTTTGAGCTGGCATGGTGAGCTCACTTATTTGGCAAATATTCAGTGAGCTCTAACTGCAAGCCAAAATAATATGAAAATATTCCTCTTAATAGCCCTGCAAGGTACGCATTAGCCCACTTTTATGATGGTTGAAATTAGGGTCAGAAATTAAAGATTTGCTGCTACAATTTGCTGTCCTTTATCATTCTTCTTGGAGGCTGACTTGGCAAAGCCCTCAGTCAAGTAGAGCTGAGCCAGTGATTTTGGTTAATTTTAGACGTGTGGACCACCAAATCTCATTCCAGGCTGGGGTCCCGATCATCTCTACGGCCAGAGTTGTCCAGAAAATCACCAAAGAGACCCTTCCTTTAGTGCTATATAGACTCGGCTTTGTTTGAAGCTTTGGAAATTGGAGGCAGCCATTATTTTGACAGCAAATGGAATGATTCCTCAAAACGTTGTTATATCTTAGGTACATATTTAAAATCTTATTTCCTTGTCTTTGTTCAGTACTCACCAGTTTGTGTCTGAAGGAGGTTCCTGAAAGTGTTGGAGGATGGCGCGACTTCTTGTTTAGCGGTACGGGGCTTATTTCCTTCCCCCGTCCCATCCCCACAGGCCCAGTAAGAACTGCCCTGAGGTGAACATCCACTCTGTGGAGTAATAAGCCTGATGAGTAAATGACGAAATATAGGGCACAACTAAACACCTATGTGGTTAAATAAATTTCTCAGCTCAGAGAAGTGGGCTCACTTACTGAAATGCAAAGTTTAAAATATATTTTTATTACTGCTAAGATAGCTCTGTAAATATAACAAAAAACCCTGTTAATAAAGATTATTGTATCTGAAAATTATGACCACAATAACTAGAACTCTCAATAAAATTTCCAAGAAACTTGATAGCTTTTTCTCCCTTGATAGAAATTATACTTGTATATAAAAACTTTTTGATGTTATAAAAATACTATAATAGGATTCTGGAAGTCACTTCCTGGGGGGCACATAAGAGCTAAATTATCAAAGGGAACTCCAGAAAAGTGAGGGGAATTCATACGAACTTGGAAAGACTTAATGAGCTCATCTCTGACCTTTCATCTACCTATAGTCTGCAAATCAGCTGAGAGCAAAAGTCATTTCAGGCTGAAACCTGGACTTTGGTGGGCAGCCATAAAAGAGTGTGTGACTTTTGATTCAGGAAAAGATGAAGAGCTATTTCTGGCTATTGGAGGTGCTAAAGTAATGTAGACATCCCCTAGGCAAGCCACGCCATGAACTCAAGGTTACCTAGGCATATGTGAGAGTAGGCCTAGATGTTAGTTCAGACTAGTAAGTGGCAAAGGAAGTTTTATCAAAGGATCAACCACGGCGGTCATATTCCTCATGTGACTCTTTTCTCAAATTGAGTTTTCTCATCAAATAAATCAAATATGGTAATTTGGGGATGAAGTCCATTTCATTTTTTTCAGATGTACTGACTGCCCTTTTTGCTTCCATCTTGAAATCGGAAGACTTGATTGCCCACACTGAGATGTCAAAACCACCAGATTCCACCATCCTTATTTCTAGAGTAAGATTGACTTAAAATTTCAGATTCTAAAAATGAATTATGAGTACTAGACACATTCACATTCACATACACCCACCTCCCACATGTATTTACATGTCTTGCATATGTCATATAATGCGCTGAAGCACTTCCCGTTCAAATGATGAATATATTTAACAATAAGCTAAATAAAAAGAGGACATTTTGTTGAAAAATAAAAAAGTCAGTACTTCTGTGCTTGGTCAAGAGCCCAACAGAGATAGTCATAAAATAAAGATCAGAAGTCCACTGACTCAAAAACGCAAAATATGTTTGTGTATGAAAATGCTGTAAAAAGAAGGCTTTGCTTGTCTCGTGAAGAATATCTGTCTATGCCTTATGGCCGAGAGAATCTGTTTGGGATCAGTTATTTCACTGCATGGACAAGGAAGCTTAGAGTGTGTGTAAACTCATGGTTTCTGTTGATTTATATGCTTTGTGTTTGATTTATGCATCAGTGAGTACTAAATAAATACATGCGAAACAAGGTTTTTGAAACATGTGGGCATAATATATAAAGTTTTTGATTACTCATCCTCATATTCATTACCTTAAAACTTAGAATGCGTCATTCAGAATTCAGGAAGATTTCAACTCTTCTGTTATTTTGTGACCATCCTGGACAGAGAAGAAATACAAAAGAGTACCTCTGAACTGGAGTATTGGAGTATAGCTTAGACTATTCTTTTTTTTTTTTTTTTTTAAGGGCTGCACCTGCAGCATATGGAAGTTTCTGGGCTAGGGGTTGAATTAGAGTGCAGCTGTCAGCCAACACTACAGCCACAGCAATGCCAGTTCCAAGGCACATCTGCAACGTACGCTTGAAGCTTGTGGCAATGCTGGATCCTCAACCCACTGAGCAAGGCCAAGGATAAAACCTACATCCTCAACTGAGACAATATCAGGTCCTTAACCTTCTGAACCACAACTGGAGATCCTACCCCCTTTTTTTAAAATTGAGGGGTGTAGTTGATGTTTGTTTCAGGTGAATAGCAAGGTGATTTGGATGGATATATATATATATATATATAATTTTCCATTTTAGGTTATTACAAGATATTGAATATAGTTCCCTGTGCTATAGAGTAAATCTCTGTTGCATATCTATTTTCTGTGGTTTGTATCTGTTAATCCCATCCTCCTAGTTTAACCTTCCCACCTTTCCCTCTTTAGTAACTAAGTTTATTTTCTATGCTGTGAGTCTGTTTCCATTTTGTATATAGATTCACATGTAAGTGATATCATAAAATATTTGTCTTCCTTTGTCTGACTTATCTAGTGTAATAATCTCTAGGTCCCATCCATGTGGTTGCAAATGACAATATTTCATTCTTGTTTATGGCTGTAGCTCAGACTACTCTTAATAACTAAACATTTTACTTCTTTTTTTTAAACTTTTTGTCTTTTTTAGGGCTGTACCCGCAGCACATGGAGGCTCCCAGGCTAGGGGTCGAATCAGAGCTATAGCTGCTAGCCTACACCACAGCCACAGCAACACCGGATCCCCAACTTACTGACTGAACCTGTGTCCTCATGGACACTAGCCAGATTCGTTTCTGCTGAGGCACATTGGGAACTCCCCTATATTCCTTCTCTCTCTCCCTTTTGTTTTTTCCTTTATGGCCACATCTGTGCTGTATAGAAATTCCTAGGCTAGTGGTCCAGTTGGCGCTGCAGCTGCCAGCTTATGCCACAGCCACAGACACAACCACACATGCTCTGAGCCGCATCTGCAACCTACACCACAGCTCATGGCAACACCAAATCCTTAACCCCTGAGCAAGGCCAGGCATCAAACCTGTATCTGCATGGATACTAGTCGGGTTCATTACCTCTGAGCCACAGTAGTGATTCAGTTATACAGGAACTCCCCATATTCATTCCTAAACGAAGTCCCTCTGATATGTTTCCCCTACAGATTTATTGGCACAATCCCATTTGTTATTTTTTTTTTAGCTACAGAAATGTTCTCTAATCTTTGTAGGCTTGTCCCTATATTTCTTCAGCCTCTAATTTCCCTAATAATACAAGGAGAAATCAGGTGCTATGACTGGGAACTGTGCCAGCCCTTTGGGCTTTCAAGTCAGGTTCTACCAATGACTTTTTTTTTCATGTTTTAAAGTTTTATTGAAGTATAGTTGATAAACAATGTTGTAATAATTTCTGCTGTATGACGAAGTGATTCATTCATACAGGGACACACACACTCATTCCTTTTCAGATTTTTTTCGTGTATATATTATCACAGAATTACCAATGACATTTTTTGTTGTTGTTGTTTTTAGAGCCACACTTGCAGCATATGGAAGTTCCCAGGCTAGGGGTCAAGTCAGAGGTACAGTTGCCGACCTACGCCACAGCCACAGCCACAGCCACAGCCACAGCCATGTGGGATCTGAGCCACATCTGTGACCTACACCACAGCTCACAGCAACGCCGGATCCTTCACTCACTGGGCGAGGCCAGGGATTGAACCCGCATCCTCATGGATCCTAGTCGGGTCCTCCGTTAACCCCTGAGCCACAAAGGGAGCTCCACCAATGATAATTTTAAGGCTAATGCTCTTACACCTCATTATCCATCTCTACTACTGCTTCTTGAGAAGGGCGGCACAGGGAAGTGAAGAAAGATATAAACTCTTGTTAGATAGGTTATCCTTTCTTTCACAATATTGCCAATTTTAGATAATGATAACCTCTAATTTGTTGTTAATAAGCACATAAGAAGTTAGTTGTGATTGGATCAAATACGTATTGACCTATTGTGACTGTTGTTGCACTTTTTTTCTCAGCCCTTTATCTCTTTACTCACAATGCTGTTATGTAAAGTTCTGTTTAATTGAGTCAGCCCAAGGCAAAGCCAAAGAAAACTGAACTGCAAAAATGAGTTCTACTTACATGTTATTTTACAGTTTATAAAGCGTTAGGAGATTGTCTACACATTTATCATCATCATAACTTGGCAAAGTGGGTTAGATAAATGTTATTAGGCCTATTTTACAGATTAGGAAAAGCAGACAGGTGAGTGATTTGCCCGAAGTCGCAGAGCAGTGGAGCAAGTGGTCATTTGCCCAAAGTCACAGAGTGAGGGAGCAACTGGTCATATCTAAGGGCCCCCAAACGGTGGGAAGAGTGTGCACGGGGTTCCCCGGAGTGCACATGAAAACAGGAGGCCACTGCATAAACACATACAGCTCCGTGAGCATTAAATCCACTCAATTATAATTCGTTTCCTTCTTCAAGATCACGTTTTGAACAACAGTATCATCGTGATGGGTATCACCTTTGTTCATTATTTTTCCTATTGCTGGACAGTGTTTTATCTTGTGTCAATAGACATTTGGATTCTCTATTTCCAGGTTTTGCTTTTTTTATGGTTATAAACATTCTTGTCCATACCTGCAAGTAGAAGAGCTGGATCATAGGTTATGCACATTTTTAACTTTCCTAGAAAATGTCAAATTATTTTCTAAAGGGGTTGTATCATATGACACTTCTACCATTTGTTTATGAGTGAGTCCATGATTCTGCACTCTTCTGCCAAAATTTATTACCATTAAGCGTTGAACTTTTGCCAATCTAGTGGCTATGGAATGATAACACTTTGGCTTTATTTGGCATTTTCATGATGAATAATGCTGTTGAGCATCTTTATGGGCCTTTTGGAGTTCCTCTGATATGAGGGGCCTCTTGAAGTCAGTCAGGGTTCCAAAAGGAAGTAGAGAGCACACCCATACTGGGCAAGTAAAGGGTATTTTAATAAAAGGATGATTTATAAATATGTGGGTGGGATCCCAAGGCGGGTGACAGTGTTGTTACTACTTACAGTCTTAGGCCTGAGGTGGAAGAGTGGAATCCATCAGAGACAGGAATGTGACCTTCCCTGGAGGGCGCAGGCCTCTGGTGGCCTCATATGGGGAGAGTGAGGGTGGAGGAGGGGGAGATACACTCACTGGCTTGAGTCTTTTCCTTCTTCTCATCTCCTGGCAGGGCTTCCATTGTTCGACCACAGTGAACCACAGGGGAAGCAGGGAGCCTGCTGCTGTGGTCCTACAGGCCCAGGGCAGGGAGGAGACACCGAGGACCTTGCCTGGAGGGTCTCCAGTCAATATGCCATTTCTCTACTGAATTGCTGAACTTATCTTAGTGATTCGTAGGTGTTTTGCACAGATGCTTCTTTAGCCCCTGCCTGGCTATTTCTGTGTCAGAATCTTACTGCTTTACAAATCCCCATTTCATATTTAGTGTGAAGCTTCTCTTTGCAGTGATTCAAGATTTGCCTTCCTGCAAGCTCTCGTGGCTTCTTTATTTCTCAGTGCTTCTCCCCACCTTTCCTTAATCACCCATATCAGATTGATGATCCCATAGAGTTCTAGCCCAAAAACCACCGCTTTCCACCACCATTTAATAGGAATTGCTATCAAGCCAGGTGGCCTTCATCCCATTCATACACAAATGATGTTTAAACCTAAATCATCCCTGGACAAGTATACCTGCCATATTTTATCTTCTTTGATTCAGGTCTTAGACACGCCTTCCTGTTGGAAACTGTGCAAATTCAATTCTTTTCTAAAATGTAGTAGTTCCCTTTCGTGGCCTTGAGTCACATACAATCTTTATTAATGTGGATTTTGATTTAAATAAGCTCAAATTTGGCTTAAAATATGACTTGGTAAAAATTTCTTATCTTTTCCAAGATTCATGTTCTCATTAATAGATAATTGTGTCTTGTAGGGCTATTGTTCATTATTTTCAATAAACCTTAAGCATAGAGAGAATCAGTTAAGATAACATATGGGAAAACAACAACAGAAACTATGTAGTGTAATGGAGACATTGTTTTAAAAATTGGATGTGCTTTCCTTTTGTGTCTTACCCAGTGTGGACCTTTGCCCTAGCTCACTTCCGCCTCCATCTACCTAAAGTGGTATTGGGATTTGTAACAGCTGAAAGGCAGAGAATAAAGCCAATCAAAATAAGATTATTCAAGAAGACAGTCATTTTCCCAGACATTTTGCCTTTAGAAAATATTCTCCCACATTCCTTTTTCTCCTTCTTTAGCCACTTGCAATACTCAGTCCACAGCATTCTCCTGTAGGTTAGGAGAGAGACCTTGTCACCATTGGGCTTCCCTGGAATTAGAAGGAAAATATGACCTAGGTAAAACAGGAACAAACAAAAAGCCCTTCTGCCTTCCCGCCTAAGGGTTTATGGGGAGAGGTGAAAACAGTGCAGTGGTCAGATAGATACATGCTTCCTGGTTTTCCTCTTGGAGATTTGGCCCAGAGAGAAGGAAATGGTTTAAATAAAATAAGAGGGGAACTCCTCTTGTGGATCAGAGGATTACAAACCCCACCAGTATCCACAAGGATGCTGGTCAGTCCCTGGTCCCCCTCAAGTGGATTAAGGATCGGGCGTTGCTGTGAGCTGTGGTGTAGGTCTCATATGCAGTTTGGATCTGGTGTTGCTGTGGCTGTGGTTTAGGCTGGCAGCTGCAGATCCAATTTGACCAGTAGCCTGGGAACCTCCATATGCCACAGGTGCAGCCCTAAAAAGCAAGCAATCAATCAATAAGTAAAGGGACAGAAGTGGCAGAGGATCTTGCCCTTCTCATTTGAGGTTCCTTGGAGGAGGCTAGTTTGCATGCTTCCCTACACCAGTGAGGAACAGAATTATGGCAAAGCAGATTTGTGTGTTCAGGCACGTCAAGGCCCTTGCATTTAGCATTGCCACGTTGACCTTGTTCCTCGATGGACATGGACATGACCCAGAAATCACACTGAAAGTCAAAGTCTTGCTGGGGAGCTTATCTGTGGGGATTGCCTAGTGGTTGTCACTAGGGCTCCCGAATAGATTAGTCAGGCTGGGAGTGAATAGGTGACCAGATGGCCCTGAGCCTGCAAGGGCCTCAAGGGGCACAAAGCAGTTCAAGAATGGCCAACTCAAAAGTCATTTCAACTTTGTATTTGAACTCCCAGTTTCAGTCCAGAGAACACAGAGATCATCTGCCCTGAGGAACGGACACCATTTTTGCTCACATGAGGGTTCAAAAGCCCTTCATACCCTCTCTATACTCAGAGCTTAGGGAGAGAAGGGTAAGGGACTGTTTCAAAACAGAAGACTATTTCCTTAAAAAAGGGTCTATTTACATAAATATTATGGACTAAGTTCAAACAGAATCGGACTCCTAGTTACATTTTTCTCCACTTACCAGTAGATGTACGCTTATAAGCAAATAGCTATAAATAAGATAAAGTTTCTATCTTTGGACAACTATGGTGTAGATTTTTTTAGAATTCCAATTTAGTAGACATTTAGTAAACATTAATTTCCCATATTTCGTTCTTCGTGAGCAAATTTTTAAAACAGACATGGCCTAAAAGCAAAATGCTAGATTTTTATTAAGTATAGATGACAAGCTCACCCTTAATAATTTCTACTTTTACTTCTTATTTTCAGTTTACTTATCTTTTATTTTGTTGCTTTATTTATACTAGAAACACAACTCAAATTTGGCTTAAAGAGAAACAAAAGTGTAAAGTTTTGGATTCTAAAGATTTATTTCAGATACAATCGGGTGTAGATATATAGTGAATAAATGCTTGGTGTTTATTCATTCTGTATTTTAACTTTATTTTACCTCTATGAGCCACAAGCCTAGACTGGCTGTCTCTACATGGTGACCTCTAGCAGTTCCAGGTCAATCATTTTGTACCAGCTTGAAGGCCAGTACAAAAAGAATGTTTTTTTGCTGACATCTAAACAAATATCCCAGAATTGAATTTTGCTGTATGTCTGGCATCACTTGTCCGCCCTTGACACAGTTGCTCTGGCCAGTGGGTTAAACGCCTTTGCTTGGCTTGGCTTTGGTCTGGGGTCCACTGTAGGGACAAAACATCAAGACCCCATCATCTGAACCACATCGATGAAAGATGAGAAGAGATGGTTTCCTAAGGAAGATTGGGGTGCTGTTATCAGAAAAGGGGACTGGATACTGACCACGAAAACCTTACAAATGTTCACCATTCACTTTCACCACTGCTCTTTAGTCTACACTCACTCTCTGTGATTCTGAAAAGTTTCCCACAGTAAGTTTCCCTTAAAAAGTTTCCTAAGGTAGGCTCCACACGGAAGGTTCCCTTCAAATGTTTCCCCAAAAGAATTCCCTCAGAATTTCTCCCAGGTTCCCTATAGAAGTTTCCTCCCAGATTCCCTCAGAATTTTTCCCAGGTTCTCTATAGAGGAACCCCCCCCAGAATATTCCCTCAGACTTTCTCCCAGGTTCCCTATAGAAGGTTCCCCTTGGAACCTTCCTCTAGCAAGGTTCCCCTCAGAAGTTTCCCACAAAAGGACTCCCTCAGAAGTTTTGCCTCAGAGGCTGGATAATTGTAGCTGTTACTTCTTTCCATAGCATGCAGTATAATTAACCAGGCCTGAAGCCCTGAACTTCCCGTATTCTTGTTTGGAAAAATCTTCCCTTCTCTGTAAAAGGCCTCCTCCTTGACTGAACCTTCCACGGTAGGAGTGGTAAAATAGAACAGTGAGGTCCAAGGGAGCACCCCTCAGCCATCCAGTCCAGAATAATCACCCAGAGGTTGCCAACAGGTGGCAGAGGCTTCAGTCAGATCCTCCTTTCCTCACACTCTTTTCCACAATGGCCTTACCAGTATACATTCCCACCAGCAGGATATAAAGATTCCCTTTTCTTCACATCCTCCCCAACACTTGTTATCTTTTAAAAAATAATAGCCATCCTCACATATGCAAGCAGATATTTCATTATGAGTTTGATTTGCATTTCCCTGTTGATTAACAGCATTGAATATCTTTTCATCTATTTGTGGCCATTTGTATGTCTTCTTCTGAGAAATGTCTATTCTTTGCCCATTTTTAATCAGGTCATTTGTTTTCTTGTTATTGAGTTGAGTTCCTTATATATTTTTTAATTTGACTCTTTATCAGATGTAAGGTAAATATTTTCTACCATTCCATGGATTGTCTTTTGATGGTTTCCTTTTCTGTGCAGAAACTTTTAGTTTGATGCAATCCCATTTGTCTAATTTTGCTTTTGCTGCCTATGCTTTGGGGATCATATCTAAAATATTATTCCCCAGACCAATATCAAGAAGCTAGGTTTTATTCTAATAGTTTTGTGGCTTCAGGTCTTCAATTAAGGTCATTAATTGATTTTGAGTTGATTTTTGTGTGTGAAGTGAGATAGGGTCCAATTTTATTCTTCTGCATGTAAAGAATTAGTTTTCCCAAATCATTTATTGAAATGATAATCTTTTTCTTGTTGTATGTTCTTGGCACCTTTGTTGAAGATCAGTTAACTAAATGTATGTATTTATTTCTGAGCTTTTTATTCTGTTCCATTGGTCCTATATATCTGTTATGCCAGTACTATGCTGTGTTGATTATGATAGCTTTGTAGTATATTTTTAAATCAGAAAGTGTGATGATTCCACCTTTGTTCTTCTGTCTCAAGACCCTGCTTTTTCTATTCAGAATATTTTGTGGTTTGAATTTTAGAGTTGTTTGTGCTATTTCTGTGCAAAAATGCCATTGGATTTTGGTAAGGATTACATTGAATGTGTAGATCTCTGAGTCACATGAACATTTTAACAATATTTAATTCTTCTAGTCAATGAGCATGGGATATATTTCCATTTGTGTGTTATTCAATTTCCTTCACCAATGTTCTATAGGTTTTAGTAAACATATATTTCATCTTCTTGGTTAAATTCATTCCTAATATTTTATTTTTTGATACTCTTGGGGATAAAATTATTTTCTTAATTTCTTTTTTTGATAGTTTATCATTAACATATAGAAATCTAACTATTTTTGTATGTTTATTTTGTATCCTAATCTCATTGTTCTTATTGTTTAAACCACATTTTATAAAACAGATTCAACTTATCCTAGTTTCATTTCTTTCCTAGAGATTCAAGAATGTTTCTGGGAGTTCCCATCGTGGCTCAGTGGTTAACGAATCCGACTAGGAACCGTGAGGTTGCGGGTTTGATCCCTGGCCTCACGCAGTGGCTTAAGGATCCGGCGTTGCTGTGAGCTGTGGTGTAGGTTGCACACGCGGCTCGGATCCCGCATTGCTGTGGCTGTGGCGAAGGCCAGCAGCTACAGCTCTTTTTAGACCCCTAGCCTGGGAACCTCCATATGCCGCGGGTGCGGCCCTAGATAAAGCAAAATGTCAAAAAAAAAAAAAAGAAAGAATGTTTCTGGAGTTCCCTATTGTGGCTCAGTGGTTAATGAACCTGACTAGTATACATGAGGATGTAGGTCCGATCCCTGGCCTTGCTCAGTAGGTTAAGGATCCAGTGTTGCCATGAGCTGTGGTGTAGGTTGCAGATGCTGTTCAGATCCCGAGTTGCTGTGGCTGTGGCAGCTACAGCTCCTATTCAACCCCTAGCCTGGTACTTTCCATATGCCTCTGATGTGGCCCTAAAAAGACAAAAGATGAAAAAAAAATGTACCTGATAAACTTAAAGCAATTAAATATTCCTGATAAACTTAAAGCAATATCCATTCTTTAGGGAGTGTTTCTATGAGGCAAAGTGTCTTTTACACAACTCTCCCCTGCCCCCAGGCTCTCCTGCCCACTGTTGGATCTAGTCCTTACCAAAGGTATGAATTCAGTTTCTGAACTGTCTTTAGACCCTGTTTTAACTTTCTATTGTGCCATGTAGCATATATAGTTTGAAGCTCACAGTTTTTTTTAAATTAATTAATTATATTTCTTTGCTTTTCAGGGCTGCACACATGGCATAGGGACAATCCCAGGCTAGGGGCTAATCTGAGCTACAGCTACTGGCCTACACCACAGCCACAGCAATGACAAATCCAAGCCACATCTGCAACTTACACCACAGCTCTCGGCAAGGCCGGATCCCCCACCCACTGAGCAAAGCCAGGGATCAAACCCACATCCTCATGGATACTAGTCAGTTTCTTTTCCACTGCGCCACAATGGGAACTCCTAATTTACTTTTTATTTATTTATTTATTTTTTGCCTAATTTATTTTTTAAATTTAAATTAAAAAATTATTATAGTAGATTTATAGTGTTGTGCCAATTTCTGCTGTACAGCAAAGTGAGCCAGTCAAATATATATATGTTTCTTATATTATCTTATATTATCTTCCATCATGGGACGGATATAGTTCCCCATGCTATACTGTAAGACCTTATTGTTTATCCATTCTAAATGTAATAGTTTGCATCTACTAACCTCAAACTCCCAGTCCATCCCATTCTTTACCCCCAACCCTTGGCAACCACAAGTCTGTTCCCCAAGTCTGTGAGTCTGTTTCTGTTTTGTAGATAGGTTCATTTGTGCCATATTTTAGATTCCACATATAAGTGATATCGTATGGTATTTCTTTTTCTTTCTAACTTACTTCACTTAGTGTGAGAATCTCTAGTTCCATCCATGTTGCTGCAAATGGCATTATTTCATTCTTTTTTATGGCTTAGTAGTACTGCGTTGTATATATGTATCACATCTCCTTAATCCATTCATCTGTCGATGGCCATTTATGTTGCTTCTATATCTTGGCTATTGTGAACGGTGTGCAGCATAGTTTTAATGCTTGTTTGCTGCCGAATTTCTCTTTCTATTTCCTGTTCATTAGTATTTTTTCTCGACATAGATTATTTTTCAGCGTGATTAAGGCAAGATTAAGTTTTCTTTTTTTGTGTGTCCCCTATGCTCAGCAGTGCAGTGAAAGACTCACAACCAATGATCAAAGAACATGTGCACCCCCATGGTTAGTTTCTCTACATTCAGACACTTCAGCACTAAAATTGTCTTCTGTGGTATGAATCATGTCCAGCTCTTTAGTCCCCTTTTCCAGTCTCTGTTTCCACTTCCATGTTTTTCTACAACATCATCTTCAGCAAGTCCCACTTAGACTAATATCTCATGTTGACTGGGACTTATTTCAGCCTTTCAAAAATTTTTTTCATATTTTCTTTCACATTGGCCCTCTTCCAGCTTCACTTTTAACTAAATGTAGTTAACTAAAATGTAGTTGGTATGGGGCATTGGTGATTAAGTTTTCGCCCACTTCTTTTATACACATATATAATGTTTTATTTATGACATTATAAATTATAACTCATAAAAGATTTTATTTATTTATCTATTTTTACTTTAATGAGTAGCATGTTACATGGGTTCTCATTTTTACTGTCTGATGAATTCTTCGTGCTGCCCCGCTATGGTGATTGGCTTATATCAGACAAAATATTTTTAGTTACAAATGTAATTTTTTTGGCTTCTCCATGAATTGCTGGGATGATTCACTGCTGGATAATTGTGCTACATTGGCAGACTTTTGTTTTATTTTACAGTGTGTCCTCCCTCTGCATTTGCTTCAGGCAGCCTGCAACGTATTCACAGGATGCGTGGAGCCCTGAATATTTGGCTACATTACTTCCTGCCTCACACATTGTCACCCAACATGACAGAATGACAGAGATTCCCTGGGATAGTAAAAGCAGAGAATCTATATTAGCATTAAGAAAAATATTACTATTTACTCAGTGTCATCATTTGAAGATGCATGTGGTTGACACAGTAATCTCATAAGGTTTAAAAGTACAATGACAGAATCTGTAATGTTTATTAACAGACAAAGATAAATGATAATTTAGTGGTTGGAATGCTGGGGTGGAACACAATCAATTTGGATTAGATGTACATTACCAAATTGAATACCTTTTATTTCTGCATAATGTTGGATCATGAATCAGATTTTTATTTATAACACTAGACTATGGAAGCAAATGTAATCGAGTTCACTTTAAATTACTATTTAATAGAAAAAGTACAACAGGTTTTCATATTTCAAAGAGAACTAGGTTACTTAAAGGTAACTAAGCATAGTTTGAAGAAATTTGGACAGTCGATGAATCTATTTTCATCTGGGGATAATATTTTACAACGTCAGAGGGAGAATTGCCCTATGTCATACTGGAACTATGACAATTTACTTTTTGTATATGGATAAAGGAAGCTAGAACAGACTGTACACTGGCTAGCAAAGAGGAAAACATATCAGAATACACATGCTTGTAGAAGACAGTTGGTATTAACTAGGTCTAACTTGGAAAGAGAAGGTTTTGAAATATTCAGTGATAATGATATCTGGCATAAGCCAGAAAGCAGTAAAACTTTCCTCAGGCCTCCCAGGAGGGATGTTGCTGATGGAGACTTGAGGATTTGAGAGATATTCACAAATGTGTTTAGCTGATGAGTGTTATATTAGATGTGAACTCTCAGTTCAGAAAGAAGACCAACCCATGGAGTTGACATGTCTGATCCTCAGTGGAACTGAGGGCCTTGAATTAAATGTGTTCTCTGAAAAAAATTAAAATTTTTATTTGAAAGTATGACACATTTTTCTCTACTTTTTCTGCTTGCTGTATTCTATCATATTGGTATCTGAGACTGTATATTAATACTGAAATAGTATTTAAAGCAAACGTACGTGGAGCATCCAACAATTACCACCACTGTCTCCCCTCCATTACAATTACTGAAAGCATTTGCACATGATGAATTTCAAAGTGCAGCTCAAAGGGAATGAAATGATTTCAAGGATTATATTTTTTAATGGAATATCTACAGAGACTGAAATTATGTGTATCCATTAAAGAACACCACCCTTACACAAATAAAGAGATTTATAGCATTGCAAAGGCATCTTCCTATTGTTTACTAAAGGATTGTTTTTTCTTTAAAATCCTTTTCATTAAAAAGAAATATGTGAACTGTAAAATGGATTGGGGCATTATAAGAACATTTCAATTCATATTATAATTAATTTTCTCATTATTACTTGACTACTATTTTTATTTTAAAACATATCTAGTTAATTTTTATAGTATGAAATTTCAGTAAGGTAAAAGGTAGTTATAATAACAAGT
This sequence comes from Catagonus wagneri, assembly GCA_004024745.2. Classification (NCBI taxonomy): domain Eukaryota; kingdom Metazoa; phylum Chordata; class Mammalia; order Artiodactyla; family Tayassuidae; genus Catagonus; species Catagonus wagneri. The sequence goes on along the minus strand of PVHT020000077.1, from coordinate 4,646,620 downwards.
ATTTCTCTTTTACATTTTCTATACTTTCTTTTCATTTTTTTTTTATTTTACCATTATAGCTGGTTTACAAATTTCTGTCAATTTTCCAACTGCACAGCGTGGTGACCCAGTTACTTTCTATCAATTTTATTTTATTAAATAATTTCCTGATTAGTTTATACTTTTTTTCCTGTTATCAAAATTTACCATTTTAATGTTTTAGCAATTCTTTAGTGCCCAGGAAATTGTTCTTATTCACCCAGTTTTAATAAGCAAGATCTGTAACGTACAGCTTCCTTATATTGTTGCAATTTCTTAAGGATTTTGCTATGAAGGAACTAGCATTTGGACTGGCCTACTGGTTATTTCATTTCTTTCACTAATCTTGGCTCATGATTGACCCTTTCTTCTTTCTTCCAATTCCCCACTCCTTTACTCAAAGAATTAATGTTTTCTTTGCCTGAACTTTCTCATGTTAAACAATCTGAGATAACGTTGATGCTCCCAGATTCAATTATATTCTAGAAATATTCAGTGTCTGTTTCCTCATATCTCTCGTACTTCATATATTATCATTTATTTGAGGCATTTGACCTCTCCCATCCATTTTATATTTAATCATACATCTCCACCATTAAGATCTTTTCAATTCCCTTTTACGCATGTAATATCTTTTCTTTATAAGATCAGGTTCTTAAATGTCATGGAGAAAGATAGAACACCACTTGTTTTGCCAAATATGAATAAAGACGTGAACGGGGTGGTGGATGCAGGGGAAAGAAAAAGATTTAGATTTTTGTTTTTTAATACCTACATTCACCCATTTTGGACACAAATGATTGTTCCCATATTAGAAATATTTTTGAAAGGCTTAGAAAATATTTTTAAAAGAGCTTGATAAAGTATACAACTAATACTTGACAACATAGTGCTATAAAATGAAATTTTCCAAATTATGGTCCCCATGGTCTCCTTCTAGAGTGCATCACCTTTTTACGTGGACAAATACATTCCATATCTCCCAGTTGCTGGTTCTTAAAAGTACATCATAGCTCAATTACACTTAGTTCCAAAGGTCATGAGGCAGGCTGAAGCTTGATTGCCTTTGAGGTAAGGTCAGATACCTTTCAAAGGACAAACTGTGTGCTGACAGGATATCAGGCCATTATCATGTTTTGACCAGCTCTACATATAACCCTGAAATCTGAGATAATTGCAACAGAATCCTTATGTTCTACTAGGAGCTAAAGTTGGAACACACTACTGATAGGAGCCCCTCCATATGTCTGATTTTCAAGGATAATGGCATAAAAAGTCATAGGAGCTCATAATCTAAGATGAGTGGTAGGGAATTTAGGGTGTTTTTGATTTTAAGAGACTATCAAAAAATACTTGGGGTGCCACTGAGTCTGGCTTAGCACAAATCATCATCAGAAATTCCATAATTATCTTTTTATATATGAGTCAAAATCCCCAAATATTAATAAGCTTTGCTACATTAAAAAATATCTGCATGGTAAGAAAAATAATGTCAAAAGACAAATGACAAACTAGGAAAAACACTGCATTTCATATAAAATATTAGATCTTCAATATACAAATAGCTCCCATAAAAATGGACATGAACACTTGGTTCATGAATGGCAAGAACATGAAAAGACAGTTTACAGCAAATAAACAAAAGTAGATAGCCCTTACACATGTGGAAGGAGGTTCAACTTTAAGGAAAAAAAAAAACAAAAATTAAAAAACCACATCGATCTTCTGGCTGGTGTGTTTCAAGAATTTCAAATATAAAAGAGTAAGATATGTGCTAACACAAGTTTGTTGGATTTGGCAATTGGGCGTTCACTGCTGATTTAAGTTATAGCACTTTCTGAGCTATAAAAAAAAAGCTAAGAAAAATGGATGGAAAAGCCAGACAGTTAAAGGGTGACTGAAAAATGATGATGTGGACAGAGTGCTGTAGCCTCCTCTTTGAGGTGTCTGGCTATTAAGAGAAGGTAAGCAATAGAACACATTTAAAGAAGGTACAGAAACAAAGGAGTGATTTTCCTTTAAAATTTTAAGATTAGCAAGATACGAACATGTTTTAGATTATGATACAAGAGCTAGGAGAGGGAATTTCAGCTTTGGGTAACGGAGGTCAAGTAATTTGGATCAGTCACCCTATAGGGATTAGAAAAACTGGACCCAAACTAATCTGCTTAAAGAGCTAAGAAAACAAGAAAGAATCATGAGGCCAAGATCTAACAGAAGATGGAAATCCAGAAAGATGATCAAAGCTTTTCCACCAGGGATGTCCATTGATTTTGGGAGACTGAGAGGCTTGAGAAGCTAAGAAGAATTTTGCTAGACTTTAACAATTAGGATGACATAAAATAGAATCCAAGTACCACTGAAATCCAAGGTGTCTGGTAACTCCTGAGGCTTAAGTTAGGGAACTAGAAAGACAGTATCTTAGGAGTAAGATATAGTCAGTTAAATTGACCTTTTCAGGGATGAAGCCCTCCTTAGATGAAGTTATCCCACATTGCTAATACTCTAAACTACCTTCCAGAAGTAAACTTAAATTTTCTCTGTAGGAAGGCAACACCATCCTGGACCTTAAATTATTTTTATTAGTTTTAAAATAAAATGTCAAGCATTCAGTATAAATAAGTAGACAGTTAAGGAGACAACGTGAACAAAATCAGAGAGAAACAGGAAAAGGAAAGAGATTAAATGTAAAGAAGATAATGGAATAATCAGAAAGTTTTGGATAATTATTCTCAATATTTCCAAGGAGATAATAAATAAGGAGAATTGGGGTTGAAAATTATGGCAGAGAATAGGAAATTAGAAATATAAATTTCAAAGCTGAAAAACTCAACAATCACAATTAAGATCTCAGTGAATAGGTTTAACAGCACTTTAGATACAGCTGAAGAGAAAATGAGTGAATTAGAAGATGGATATAAGAAAACACCCAAAATGAAACATGGAGAAACAAAAGAATCAGAAATACAAAGAGATAAAAATATCCAAGATATAAATAAGAAAGCATAATATAAATATCACTGAAGTCCCAGAAATAAAAGAGAAAATGGGTTAGACCAATTATTTGAGAATTTGCAGAATTAAGTTGTTGAGCCATAGAGTCAAGAATTCTTACAAGTCTTGAGTAGGATAAATACAAAAGAATTACTTCAATGTTATATTCTTCTTTAGCTGGTGATTCTTACTTATTTTTAAATTTGAAGTCTCCATTTAAATAAAATTTCCTTTGTTATTTCCCTCTTCTAGCCTTTTACAAAACCTGGATTACATTATGGCACAGGCTGCTTTGAAATAGAGGATTTCTTTAGACCTTGCCCATGCACTCTTTGAAGGAAGACACTGCGGCTCACAGGTAGATAAATATAGTACAGTTCTTGGTATTTAGCAGAGGATTTCTGAGTGTTTATAGGTCACAATCCTCACCTTTTTTCCTTTTTTAACCTCTATTTTGAAAGTAAACATATCCTTCAAAAAAATATTCTACACAGGGGCTCCTGTTGTGGCACAGTGGGGTTAAGGATCCAACAGTAGAAGCTCAGGTTGCTGCAGAGGTGCAGGTTCTATCCCCAGCCCGGTGCAGTGGGTTAAGGATCCGGCATTGATGTAGCTGTGGTGTAAGTTGCAGCTGTGGCTGGGATTCTAGCCCCATCCTGGGAAGGAACTTCCACATGCCACACATGTGCCCCCTCCCCAAAAAAATTCTGTACATAGCCTTGTTTAAATGTTTTAGACTGCTGAAAGTCTACTAAGAGCTAAGTTTACAGAATTTTTAGAAATATTTAGAAATAGGGAGGTACTGGAGTATGTAGGAAATCCCTGGCTGCATTATAAATTTCAAGGTTAAAGCCTGAAGACTAGTCGATATGGAAAACGAAGGAGGAATAGTAAGGAAATTAGTTAACTGTACCATTCGAAAGTTTCAAGAATTAATACTTAAGTAGACCTCCTGCTCATGGCAAAGAAACAATTACTTAGGTTTGGTGAGGCTTGAGGTCTGAAAGGTTTGAAAGGATGCTGTGAAATGTGCCATAGTTCATCAGCTGCCACGTATGCAGCTTGGTCCTTGCAATTTCAGCCCATGGAGAGAAGAGTATTCCTCTCTGGGTACCTCACTCAGGAGTATTCCAGGCTACCACTAGACTAGGCAGCAAATGAGCTATTTTGGTGAGAAAATGATGATCATTCTATTTTCTTTGGGAATAGTCGTGGATAACAAATCAAATAAAAGAGCACCTTCATATTTCAACAACACTATCTCATTTGTGGCTATTAAGAGTTTCTGTGATTTAAAAAAATGTTTT
>PVHT020000077.1:4559268-4641301 GCA_004024745.2 Catagonus wagneri | reverse complement strand
CTTTCTTTGTCCGATAATTTGTTACAGCTTTTCTTCTGTCAGACTTCTCTGAGTTTTTACATAATCTCTCCTTTCTCTAGAAGTTTCCTCAACACAACTGTTCCTTGGTAGACTGACACCTCTATATCAGTCATAGTCATAAATCTCCATTACAGTTTTATTTTTTGTTGTAAAGAGCTTGTCTTTCCTTCCTTGTCTGTCTTTAAAGTTTTACGTATCCAAAGGAAGATTGGTTAATTTTTCAAAACTAAAAAAAAAAAAAAATTCAAGAAGCAGAAAAAATAGACTTCGACTTGGGATTATTTTCCTAACACTTGTGACATTTGGTCCCTACAGAATGAAAAGTTTTTTCACATTTTGTACTGTTCAGACATAAAAGTATACTCTTTTAGTAAAATAAATAGAGAATTAATTCTCTTGATTGGTGTGTAAACCTTAGTCTACATTTCTTTTTGTGCTGCAGGATATATTCCAAGCTATTTGTCTTTTTAAGCTTTGCAAACGTAAGATACATTAATGTAGGTTATCTTAGTTCATTACAAATTCACCTCACTGTCTATTAACATAGCTCAACACTAACTCAGTGGCACTTCTACCTGTATTATTCATTTTTCATTATCCCATAATCCAGGGCTCTCTCTCAAAATGCTATAAAATACAACTATTAGGTCCAAACTCAGGGATAGCCGTCACTTGGGACATGGATTAGATCATCGAGTTATTTCAGCAGGCTAAACCAACTGCCACTCAATTGTTGTGTAAGTTTCCACCAGTGCATATTCTAGCTACAATCCATGATTAAAAATTTCTGTATTCATTTCCAATTGCCTCTAGCATCAACTTGACTTAACTTGCCAAGGTACTATGCATTTTTAGTTAGTCAGTATACTGGCATCCTAGGTCTTCTCCTGTATATGTTCATCTAAATGAAGCTTTACAAAACTCTATTTCCCCTAAGAGGGTTTATACTGAGCTGAAGGCAAAAACTTCACATTTTATCAACCTCAGGTCAAAACATCTGTCAAAATCAATTGTCTTTCTTCTAACCTTTCTCCTTATTAAGGATTCCAGCAAACTATACATGAGGTGAAACCACAGAACAAACATAGTAGCCTAGAAAGTTTTAGAGTTTTAAAACCATCTGTATAGAAGCATACCTGTTAAGATACCTATTTTAATTATAAAGAAACAGGTTCAAAGGAAATGGATAGAGATTGATATGCCATAGTGACATTAACCAAAAAGAGAACAGCTAAAGTAGCTATATTATTGTCGGGTAAAGTAAATTTCAGAGCAAAGAATATTGCCAATAGTAAAGAAGATCACTTCATCGTGACAAAGGGGTTGATTCTTTAAGAGGTACATGTTTATGCACCTAGAAATAGGGCATCCAAATATTGAAATCAAAACTGATAGGACTGAGAGGAGAAATAGATGAATCTGCAATTACAGCCAAAAATTTCGGCATCTTTTTTCTCAATAATTCCAGGCCAACTGGTCAGAAAAACCAAGGACACAGAAGACTTTAATAACAGTAGCAGACAAATTGACATAACTGATAATTACAGAACATTTCCATCACCAATAGCAGAAAACACATAATTATCAAGTGTATGCAGCGTATTACTGAGAAAAGCCATATTGAAAAAAAGTATGTTTTCTGACCAAAATGAAATTAAATTAAAGTTAGTAATGGGAAAATATTTGGAAATTTCTTCAACATTTGGAAAATAAACAACACACCCCTAAGTAACCCAGGAATCAAAGGAAATTAGAAAGCATTTTAATTAAATTAAATTGAAATGTTACCACAAAATTATGAGGGTTAATCAGTGCTTAAGGAATTTTATAACATTAAATACTTATGTTAAAAATGAAGAAACATCTTAAATCAATGACCTCTATATTCCCTGTGAACATAGAACACATACTTTCTTAAGATTTTACTGAATTGTAACAATATATAACAGCATAATATATCACGAACAAGTAAAGTTATCATGACCAAGTTATTCCAGGAATGCAAAGCTGATTTAACATGTAATTCATCACAATAACTTTTTAAAACTACACAACTCACTATATCAAGAGTTGAAGAAAAAAAGCGTCATCATCACAACAGACATGGAAAAAGCCTTTGATGAACTCCAACATTAGTTTATTATTAAAAAAAATATTTTTTCAGCAAACAGGAATAGGAATTTTCTCAAAATAATAAAGAGCCACTAGGAAAAATCTACAGCAACACTATACTTAATGATGAAAGCCTAGGTACTTTCTCTATAAGACTGGGAATCAGTTAATGATTTGTGTTCTTACCATTTCTATTCAGTAGTGCACTTCTGAGCCTAGCCAGTGAGATAAGGCAAGAAAAAAAAAAATGAAAATCATCCATATTGGAAAGTAAGAAGTAAAGCTTTCTTTCCAGATTTTATTATTTATGTAAAAAATCTTGATATCTACAAAAAGGCTCTGGAACTAATAAGTAACTTTAACAAAGTTTCAGCAAGATTGAACACACAAATATCAACTGAATTGCCATATACTATCAACAAAACAGACAAAATGAAATTAAAGAAATAATAGCATAAAAATAGAAACTGGGGATAAATTGACAAAATATTTGCAAGACCTGTACACTCAAAATCTTAAAAATTCGTGGTGAGAAATGTCAAAATAAATAGAAAAATTAAGCATGTTTATTGGTCAGAAGTCTATAATCTTAGGATATCAAGTTTACTCAGATTGATCCACAGACTTTATACAATTTCAAACAAGATCTAACCACGCTATCTGCAGAAATTCACAAGCTTATTCTAAAAGTTACCTGTACATGCAAAGTCTATAATAGCCAAAACAGTTTTTTAAAACAAGAACAAAGTAAAGAACTAATGTTACTTGATTTTAAGACAATATAAGGCCACCTGTAAACACAGACTACTCAGCATTAAGATATTCACATAGACCAATGGAAGAGAAAACTGTCTGCATATAGACCCACACATACATAGACAATCGATGTTCAAAACAAGCACCAAAACAGTTTAAAGGGAAAGGAGTATCTTTTGAACAAATGGTATTAGAACAATTAGATATCCATATGTAAATGTAAACCCTGATCCTTAACTTACACCACACAGAGAAATTAACTCAAAATGGATCCTAGACCTAAAGTTACACCTAACACTATAAAACTTGTGTAAGGAAAAGTAGGAGAAAATTAATCAATTTGACTTTAGCAAAGATACCTTAAATATGGCACAAATACAAATTATAAAAAGAAAAACAATACAGTACACTTTATCAAAATTTAAAAGTTTTACTCTTTAAAGACTGTTGAGAAAAGAAAAAAGAAAGTCAAAGATGGGGAGAAAATGTTTGGAAATATATGTTTAACAAAGACTTGCATCTTTAATACATAAATAACTTACAAAATCAATAAGAACACAACACCATGAAAAATGAGTACAAGTTTGAACATACATGTCCCTAAAGGTGGTAATCAGATTGCAAGTGAGCACACAGAAGAATATTTCATCTCCTTAGTCACTAAGGGGAATGCCAATTAAAATCACAGTGAAATACCACTACATTAAAACTAAAAATACCGTATTAGGCAGAATTCTAAGATAACCCTCAATGGCCATTGCCCTGGTGTAACACTCTTGTTTAATCTTCTCCCCTTGACTATGAGTAGAACCTGTGAATGTGATGAAATATTACTCGTGTCAAAAGGATGTAATTTGCAGATGTAATTAAGTTCCCAAATCAGTTGACCTCATGATACGGAGATTATTTAGATGGGCCTGACCTAATCACATGAGCCATTTAAATCTGGATCTAGAGGTCACTGCAGAGGCATCAGAAAGATGAAAAGCAGAAGAGGGATTCTATGCACCAGCACTGGCTTTGAAGGTGGAGTTCAGCCACGTGTCAAGGAAAGCAGGCAGATGGTATGAGCTCAGAGCAGCTTGTGGTTCACAGCCAGCAAGGAAATGGGGACTTCACCCCTGCAGCATCAAGGAACTGAACTGTACCACCCTGGGCGAGCGTGGCACAGGAACCTACGCTCCAGATGCCGCAGGCTGGATGACATCTTGATTTTAGCCTTGTAAGAATCTGAGAAGCGAATCCAGCCACACTGGCCTGGACTTCTGACTTACAAACCTGTGTGTTTGTTTAAGCCACTGAGTTTGTGGAAATTTGTTGCACCACAAAGAAAAGTACACATGGCTGTGGAGCTGTGGAAAATTGGAACTCTCAGCACTACTGGTAGGAACACTGAATGGCACAAACTTTGGCAATTTCTTAAAAAGCTAAACATGCCCCCACTTGCAAGACACAGCTAATCTACCCCTCGTATTTAGTCAAGTGATATGAAAACCTATGTCCCACAAGGACTTGTACACAAATGTTCACAGTATATTTTTTTATAATGGCCCCAAGGTGGAAACAACTGAAATGTCTATTAACAGGGTAATGCGTGAACAAATTGCGGTATGGAATACTTACTACTCAAGAATAAAATTGAATGAAATACTGAAAAATGCAACAATATGGGTGAGTCTCAAAATTTTTTCTGAGTAAAAGAAGCTAGAGAAAACATATAGACTACCATATGCACATATACTCTGATTCCACTCATATAAAATCCTAGATAATGAAAAATAATCTGTAAGGGCAGAAGGTGGATAAATTGCTGTCCACAGGCAGGTGAAGAAGATGGAAATGGACTACACAGGAGGAGGGAAAAAATTTTAGGAGTGAAGGATATGTCATTACCTTGATCGTGGTGATTCTTTCGTGGCGTATATGTGTGCAAAAGCTCACAAATTGTACACTTTAAATAATTACGGTTTATTGTATGATGGTCATACTTCAAAGAAGCTGTTAAAAAAAAGACAGATATTATGGTTTCCTGCTCCATTTCTAGCTGATTCTAACTAGTTATGTGAGCTTAGGCAAGCAATATTATACGTCTAGTCTTAATATACTTTTCTATCAAATGGATTGGTAGGATGAGGTGATATTTAAGGATTTTTCCTATGACTCGGTAATAATATCAGCTCCCTTTTGCTGTATATTTAGTAAATTCCAAGCACAGTACTTAATTTACATCATTAGATGTGGCAGAGAGAAATTAACGACTTTTCTAAGATCACAGTGTGAGTAAAGGAAGGATCCAGGGTCAACAGTTCTGCCCCACTCTACAGCCTGTACTTTCAGTCAGTCTTCTCTACCTCTGTAAATGCAACTGTTTGACTAGTGTTCACTTTCTAGTAACCTTCCTAGCGGTTTAGCTTTCATCTGTTCAATTGCCTATCATTTGACCTATCCAGTCCTCTCTGATTTCCTATCTTTTCCTGTGGTTTCACATCCAGTGCCGATAATTTGTCATGTGATTTGTGGAATTTAGCTGCGCAGCTCTTATTAATGTTAATGTGAGTCATAGAGCAGAACTGTATCCATTGTGCTAAGGATTTATACCAGACACAATTTCATCACTAACATAACAGCTCACAAATGACAAGGGTTTAATATAATTCTGAAGCTTACTCTTTATTTTCTATCATTGCCTTTTCAGTCAGGAAGAAAAATGGAAGGAAAAAAAAACTCCATTGCATATAGGAGAATGCATAATTTTTCTCTTATGGAATTTAACTTCACTTAAAAGAAGAAGTGATATAAATCCCCGGAGAGACCTCTCATAGGCGAGATCCACCTGCAGCGTTCTCTGTCTTTGGCTTGTGTGGATTTCTCAAGAGACCACATATGTGTACTATAGATTATCAAATGAAAAAGACTATGCTAATTAATTAATTAATTACTTGAGCTCATGAAAGAGGAGAAAATAGGCTCATCAGAAAATTTCACTACTCCAAATCAGCCCTGGACGCTCTTCCTGTCTTAAGTGGGCCGTTTGGCTGCTGAATTTGTAAGAGCCTGGAGAGTGAGCTGATTAGCAATAATCTGTTGGCTTTAGGGCACCGCTCATTCTTTATTCACATCGTGGCTTCCACCTTTTTTCCTTTTTTTTTTTTTTGGATGGGTCCAAATAAGGATTTCAGGAGGTCTGTAGAAAACCTTATTGCCAAATTCCATAGAGACAATCCAAGCTATGGGACCATCCAGATCTGACAGTACCCTTTTCTGGCACCTACCCTCCACCATCCCCCTACCAACTTTGGTCTTTCTTCTATCTTGCATGATTCTCTAAGTTCTTCATTTCTTAGAAATGAGAGACTGAAGAAACTTAGAGGCTGTGGACCAGGCCCCATGTCTTTTAGTTTCTTTGTTTCTTTTGTCGTCAGTTGCTCTTGGAATGAAGAGTCCCAGGCATCTGTTGGCAAAAGTCTCCGCTCTGATGCCCTGAGCTGTCTTGTATCAGGTATCCAAGGCAAGTGATGTTGGAAAGACTTTGCAATTAGGAAATACATTTATTTTGATTTTATTGTTTTTTGATGTTGGAAGCCCTGTTTATTTGAAAATAACTTTATCAAAGAACAGTTGGCATGCAATAAAATATGTGCATTTAAAAGGTACAGTAAGTTTTCACATATGTATGGATGGTGAAACTATCACCACAATCAAGATAGTAAACATCTCCATTACTTACAAAACAGAACAGATTTGTGACAATTTTTTCTTTCACTCCAACTCACCTACTCAGCCTTGTCACCTGTGTAATAGGTTTCTTACTCTGGACAGCTGCCAGGTAAACTTGACCCACAAATGTGTTTTGTTTAAGTATTACATGGTATTCAAGTTTCTGAGTCTGTTTTCAGTATTAAAAACTGGTAGATTCCATAGAAAAATCCAGATTTATGGTTTTTTTGTTTGTTTTTTAAATTCAAAATCTGGCAAGTCTGGGCCAAGTCTGGGCTAGTCAGCTGGCAACACGTGGTTGTCAGCCTCTCTAAACAAAGCTTATATTCTCCCTCTCCTTCAGTACCCACAAGGCTTGCTTTACGTGTTGATGTTGTTTGTCTGGCCTTTGAATTTACCACTCCTGCCACTCAATTTACCCTCTGTCCTAACACAGGCACCCAATACTGGCTTAGTTTTTTCAACCCAATTCTTTAAAAAAAAAAAAAAAAGAAAAGCATTTTGTGAATGTTGACCACTTTCAAAAACCTCTATAAGCACTGTGAAAAACAAAGTGAATTCTGCCCAGTCCATCTCTTCAGTAATTTCCCATGCAGTGGGAGCAACTGAAAAATATATTAATGTTTTGGGTAATTAAAACAGCTCAAATAAAAGCCCTGAGTTGGGACATCAGTCGGTGTATTCCTGAAACAGTTAAATATACTACCCTTGCCTGAAACACAGTTTGTATGTGAGGCTTGGGAAGTCTTGTGGGGAGCCCGGCACTGGGAAGTTAAATATAACATTGTAGAAAGTTTAAATATCAGAACTGAGGATTTGGGGTTAGTATTGCATAGAGATAATAGGGATCCATTAAATATTGTGAGGATTCAAATTGGTAATGAATGGTTGGACACCCACTATGTGTCAAGGTGTCAGCTCTGTAGTTAAACATAGAATGCTAAGGTAAATTTTGGCTTCTCTCGTTCTCTCCTTTTCCTTTTTTTTTTTTTTAGAGCAGATCTTTGTTAAAGATCTGAGTGTAAGTTTAGATTAATAACGGGATACTAAAGACCCATGGCAAATGTGTCATCTCTACAACTCCCAAAATTCAGTCCCGGAGGGGAATTTTGAAGCATGTTTGGGATTTATGTGGCCATGTAAGGCTGAGCACATTTCATTATTTAAACACGTTTTGTTACATTTGTTTTGATCTTGTGGCAAAAGCAACTCCAACCTGGTGACCTCTGGACCACCGGAGATGCAGATCATTATGCTGACTACTCCAGTAAATCAGGTTGTATTTGATGACCAGGACTGTGAATCAATAGATAGCAAGAGAAGGCAGGGCTAAGACCCACAGCGTGACTGCCTTTAAGACTCTTTTCCTGTCTTCTTCGCCACTCTGATGGATGATGATAATTTTCTCTTTCCCTGCTGATAATAAATTTATGCTTTCTTCTAGCAGTGTGTAAATGTTTCCAGAGTTTTTCTCAGCTCAGCCTTAATAAAATTATCCTTTGGAGGCAGATGATTCTCTGCCCTGACCCCTCAGGGGTGGGCCCTTGGGGACTGGCTTCTTCCCCACGCACAATGGAAGGCAAAGAACAAGCCTTGAGACTCTCTTAGCAAAGTTGAGAATTCCCTACGTAAAGCAAAAAGCCCAAGGTCATAATCAAGGACCAAGAGGGTAAGCAGAGGAGAGCATTCCTGCTGAGGAGGCTCTGGGGTGGGTCAGGAAGCCAATGACACAGCAGCCCGACGGCCCGTGTAGCTGAGACACGGGACAGTCTGATTTGCCATTCTGTTTCCAACAGGGTAGCAACGCTGAACAAGGACTCCGCCAAGGTGAAATCTCTCCAAGAGCAGTCAGGCCACCTCTCAAGTCTGTGATGTTAACAGTGTCTAAATGGACCTGCACTCATTGTGTCAATGTATTCTGTGGTTGGGAGGGGATGTCTGAAGCTGGTGGTTGCAAAGGAATGGGAAGTCAAATATGACTCTGTAGGATATTTACATATCAGATCCCAGGAATTTGGCTTTGTATTGCATGTAGGCAATAGGGAGCCATTGAATATTGCAGAGTGAGAGTCCCGCCTAGGCCATCCTACTCCCAAAACTACTGCCCTGTGGATGGATGTTTCCTGGCACTAAACTCTTTCATTTTTGAATCAAAGGGTAGCTTTATGACATAGTCTTATTAAATATGGGGTCAGTTTTAAGGCCTTGGCTGGGTCATGTCAGGGTGTGATGATGCAGGGGTAGGGGACCAAGTGCAACAGCAGCAGAGAAAGAATCAAGACATCTTGGAAAGATTTAAAGAGAGCTCTCCTCTGGTCCCCACAGCTAACAAGTAGAATATCCCCAACAGACTGCAACTCAGTGATTCCCGCCTGGGTACACTGGCCATCTAATTCTGCATGAAAGAACTTTCAAGAAAATAACTGTAAGTGAGAACTCCTAGTTAGAAAAGTTAAAATACTTCAGAATACAGTTTTGTAACTGAGCAAACCATGAGCTGAACCTGCTCACAATGATAATTTGAGGTTTAATTAATTAATGACTAAGGTACTTTGGAAACACAAAGGACTATATAAATGCTAAATATTATTAAATGTTAATAGCCATGTTCTCGAGTAACACTGATATTAATTTAAATTCCTAAACCTTATTATCAGAATGAAATGCATGCTAATGAGGCTTTCCTAATAAATATTTTGTTTATGATGTATTTGGAGTGGTATTACTTATCTTGCTAGAGCGAGTATAAATTACAGCACATGGCAAACGGGTTGCTGCCTTTTCTTCACGATAATTAAAATGGAAATGTAGAGAAATATAATGAATACATTAGGCAAAAAAATTGTGTTAGAACCATTGAGTTTTTCTGTGACCCAGCCAGAGATTTCAGTTCTTCTTAAGTAGTGGTTTTGGTATCTCATTTGTCCACTTTTACCTTCTTAGACTCTCTTAACAGAAATTAATGAAACGTATTCAAATTTTAAAGAAATTAGGTAAAATTCAAAATATGCAAAGAATTGTCCAAAGATCTCATGTCATCCTTTGAGATCACTGAAGATATCCTGGATGTTTTCAATCAAGCTTGGGGACTCCTTTTTTTGTACCGCCTGGGACAATTGACAAGCCTCTATCATTGCTCCAGAGATGGGAGGTGGGCTTGCCCTGTTTTGTGTTTTGTGCATTGATTAATAACACTAGAGCTTGCTTCTTGGGGTATTGACTCGTTTGTGTTTCAATTAGTTGAGAAATGAATGAAATCCTCATGTAGAATGTCTTCAGATATTGATCTATCTGTGTTTTTTCCAACTGCGATGGCTGATTCTGTCTAGGGCATAGTTGGCCTAGCCTGAACTCTCTCAAAGTTTAGAAGTCTGAAATTAGGAGTTCCCATTGTGGCTCAGCAGTAATGAACCCAACCAGTATCCATGAGGATGCAAGTTCAATCCCTGTCCCCACTCAGGATCTGGCATTGCCATGAGCTGTGGTATAGGTCGCAGATGCAGCTCTGATCTGGTGTTGCTGTGGCTGTGGCTGGCAGCTACAGCTCTGATTCAACCCCTAGCCTGTGAACTTCCATATGCCATGGGTGCAGCCCCCTCCCCCCCAAAAAAGAGAGCAAATATGAAGAGTCTGAAATTATACATACTCTAGAATTATAGGAAATTGCAAAGTAAAGTTTTATTTTAATTCTCTTCTTAGTAGTAGTGTGCTGTACATATATGGTGTGTGCTTTATTTAATTCAATCCTCAATGAAAATTCTATAAAGCAGGTAATACTATTATCCCATTAAAAAATGTAAACATTCATTTAGCTTGATGCTCTCTAAGGAGTTTTAAGAGCCTGATTTTGAAAATTAATACATATTTACATTATTTAGTTTTGGTTAAGACCAATCGTCTTATAATTAAAATAATATAATTTCATTATTGTGTAAAGGCATTTTATAAATTAGCGATAGTAAATCTTCTCTGTTTGGGGGGTAAATAACTTTCTAATTTTTCTTACAATTTTTTGAAAATTTCAAAGTATAAAAAATATATTTTATGATTACTCATATTTGGTGATACTTTCCTTAGGGCTCTCTTCCACTGTTTCTGAATTTAGAAAGTCTTTCCTCAATGAAAAATCAGGAAATTATTCACCGATAAGTTTTTTTTAGCTCTTTATTTATTTGAAGTTGCTTAAAGATATTTTTTCTCTTGTTTTACATTTAACCCATTAATCTACCCATCTAATTTTATCATGGTATGTAGTGTATGGCCAAGCTCCAAATAGGCCTTTAGTTCCCTCAAAGGATTAACCATTAGTTCCAGAATTTTTATAAAGCATGATTAGAGCTTGGAGAAGAAATCAGGCCCAGCTGTGCACCAATAATTGTGTGAAGTATCTCTCTGCTGTATTTGACCAACACATTTTTGCAGCATAGAAAAGATCCTACTAAAACAAAAGAATGCTCTAAATGGCTGCCCAGCTTGGGATGTTTTGGCTGAATCCTCAGGGGGGACAAAACTATGTTCTCATTAGCTTGAATGTTTGAATCCCTCGGGGGTGAACAGCAGAATGGCTGCCCTAAAGGACCAAGAACCTGGGCTTCGTTGATGCTCCTATCATCTTTTTCAAAAGCCAAGACTTAAAGTCACATACTGAGATGGAGGTGGAGGGGGCGAGGAGGGAAAGCCTCCAGATAATATGTCAGCAATACATCAACCCAGGAGGGGCTGCAGGATAGATGATCTTTATGTCAAATGCTACTAAATGCAGTCAGAATATTGGCTACAATCTAGTCATACAGGAAATGGACTTGTGTTGCCTAATTGATTTTTTTCCAAACAGTGGCAATTTTCAGGTCTCTAGGTAATTGCTTTGCTGTTGAACTTAGGCAGAAAAAAATGCTGATTTCTGGAATTATTACTCAAAGGGGATGAAAAAGAAATTAATGTGCATCACATCCAGCATTCGGTAAGGCTGATAAGGCTGATAACACGCTCTGAAGCTCACTACTGTGTGTGCATGGCACATTTTATGTGTATTTTCCCTTTCAGCCTTTGCAATAATCCTATGAAGTAGTGACTATTATCACCTGGAATAACTTTATGGACACCTACCTAAAGTAGAGTACTGGGGATTTGAACTTGATCCTAGAGTATATGCTGTCACTATCCTATCAATTTGAATTACGTACAATAAGTACTTGAGATCTTGAATAAATAAGTTAATTTTGAGGAAGTGTATAAAATAACATTAGTTATGAATTTTTAAGAGCAACAAAAGTATTATAATTACCATAGAGGAAACCACTCATTTAATACAATCTATTTCAACAACTTTAAAAATACTGTAGTGTTTAGTAAAAATACATCTTTGACAGATAGAATTATTGGATAAACACAAAGTAAATCTCCCAGAAAAGACCATACATGATCCTCATAGCTTAATAACATCAATTCTGAAGAAAACAATTTAATCTGCCCATTTATAGATTTTTTAATATAGATTATGAAAAACTCATGACAGCAACTGAGCAACTGAGCAACTGAGACTACCCTAATGAATGGCCAGTGAAATTTAGCTCCTTGAAGCAACTGATCATTTCTTTTGGGTTTTCTTTTATTACATTTATATACACATTAAAAGAAGTAAAGGACGCTTAAGAGAGAAATACAAACCAAAAAGTCTTCATGGAAATGGATTATCTATCACCATTCAAATGTAATGGGAAAACTAATAAAAAAGTAAAAGACTGAAAATCTAAAAGAAATATATATAGTTCTACATAATAGAAGTATTTTTAGTTTCCGTTTGAAAAATATGTAAACATAATTATGTAAACAAATAATTAATTAATTCCACAGGTAACCATTGAAGAAATTACCTCTATTCACATAATCTTAAAAAAATCATCAAAGAAAAGAATATAATTTTTTTTTCTCTTTTTAGGGCTAAACCTGCAGCATGTGGAAATTCCCAGACTAGGGGTCAAGTCAGGGCTACAGCTGCCAGCCTGCACCACAGCCACAGTAACATCAGATTGGAGCCACATCTGCAACTTACACTTCAACTTGTGGCAACACTGGATCCTTAACCCACTGAGCAAGGCCAGGGATTGAACCGGTATCCTCATGGACACTATGTCGGGTTCTTAACCCACTGAGATGCACAGGAACTCCAGAATATAAAATTATGACACACAAAAAAATATCATTACAAGCTTATAAATTCAAATATTTAGAAAGCATGTCGATTTCACATTAGAAATATTATTTTAACTAAAACTAAAAAGAAGTGAGGAATCATTTTACTCTCTGTTATTTGTTTTATCTTGGGAACAGATTTATGGATCGGGGTAAAGAAATCAAGACAGGTGCTCAGGTGACATTAGGCACAGAGATATAGACACAAGAAAAATATTAAAGATTGAAAGAATCATGGTGAATTTTGACAGATAATCCCAAAAGGATGGTGCTCAGTTAGTGACGCCACTATCTGATTATCAAGAAAGTACCTATCACAGCGTCCTGACTGAAGTTTTTAAGCAGGGCGTCAGCAAAGTGCTTTTCCACATTAGCATAGTATTTTTCTCTAAATATAGCTCATTGAAGAAGTCACAACACTTTAAAGAGGCTACATGGAAAGAAAGATGAATAATGTGTCTAAGGCAATTGTCAGGTTATTAAAATCTTGGACGGGTTCTTCTTTGTGCGTTGCTATATTTCCAAACATTTACATGGGGAAAATGTGGTCTTGCTAATTATTTAAAAGAATAGTATGTCCTTTCATATAAATTACTGGTCTCTTACCTCATAAAGAAAATTACGTAGTTGAACTCTAAGGTTTAAAAAAAAATCCCCCAACCCAAATATTTCTGATCAGTTACATGTATGTCTATCTATTATGCTCCCATTCATTCAGAAATTTCTGCCAAGGATATACAATGTGCCACATTCTTTTGTACTCTGAGGGCAGAAAATCTCTTAAGACAAAATCCTTGTTACCCAGGACTTCAGGGTAGGTGAGGAGGAGTGAGAGTGGGAGCTATGAGAAATTCTTAACCAGGTTGTCTCTCTAATAGGAGAGCACAACCTTCTCCAGGAAGTGCTTTTTTCAGCTGCCAGGAGGGGCGCCTTCTAGCTTCCTTTCTCCACACCCTGCTGACTGTCCTTCCCCACGGGCTCAGTTTGATGTTCTAGTTGTTAGGAATCTCTCACCCCTGGTCCATCAGTGACCAACACCTCACTCCTATCCAGCTTAGCAGTGTCCGCCTCTGCGGCCCCTTCCTCAGGGCACCCAAATGGAATTGTCCACACCCTATTTTTTTTGCCTGCGGTTAGTTCTCATGCAGCATCTTTCATTATATTTAGTTACTCTTTCCTGATTACTTTATGTCTCTTTCCCCTAGTAAATTCTAAACTCCCATTTTCTTTTGTAAGGAATTGCACCTCTTGACAACCCATCCCTCTCTTTTCAGCATCCTTTCAAACTTGCGGAAATGCAAGCGGGAGACAGAATAGACTTGGAAAAGGAGGCCAGTCTACCCAACCCAGGCAAAAGGCTCTTATTGGCTCCCTATAATCTACCCACAAGCTCACCAATTTCATCATTAGTCTTGTGGCCAGAGTCCCTGCTAGTAGTAAAATGTGCTTTTACATTATGTTGGTGGTCCTTATTCATGTATTTCTCAGAGAGCGGTTGTTGGGATTTCAGAATTTGGATGCCCTGTATTTCCTAATCTTATAACGTCTGTCTGTTTCTTTCCCTTTTCAGGTTCATCAGCAAGAACAATGTCATAAGAGGGAATTATATGTCATTCTGGGGAGTTTAGGTAGGTGTCTACTGAAAGATTTTAAGGTACATGATTATGTAAGCATTTTTACAAGATTGTTTGGGCAGCTGTAGTGAGACTAGATTGTAGGGAATGGCAGGTTGGGGTATAATACAAGAGGCAGAGGATGAAATAGAAGATGGTGAGGACACCAGCAAGGGGCTGGGGTGGGGGATGACAAAGAAAGACATGTATCAATCAGTGGGACTTGATGTTGATTAGAGTGGGGAATCTGATTGGGACACTGGATGCTACAACTCACCTAGTAGAGAAGTAGTTCAGTATAGAGAAAGGGAATGTATTATATTCTGAATATGGACAGTTGGGGATGCCTCTGTGAAATAAATGTGCTGAGCTATAGTTAGCAGATTTGATACGTGGTTCTGGCCCTTGAGGGAGAAACAAAAGCACATGAATGGTCGCTGAAGCCAAGCGCTTAGGAGAGATCAACCAGGGAGAGTATTCAGAACACTAAGACCTCAGAGCTGAGGATGGAAACAAACATTTATAAGATAAGTGGAGAAAAAGGAAAAGAGGGAGAATAAAGAAGACTGGAAAGACATAACATTCTTCTAGAATTTCTCCGTGGCTTTAGACCAGGGATCAGAAAACTATGGACTGTTGGACAAATCCAGCCTGTCAATTGTTTCTGTTAAAAAAAAAAAAAAAGGTTTGTGGGAACATAGGCACATTCATTCATTTACGTATTGCCTGTGGCTGCTTTCGTGCTACGACAGCAGAGTTGAGTAGTTATATACTTGCAATAGAGACACTGTGACCTATAAAGTCCAAAATATTTACAGTCCTTTACAGAAAGCTTGCTGATTCCTACTTTAGACATGACATAGTCACTATTTTTCTTAAGTGTCTGCCATAGAAAGAATGGAGAGGGCAACTTCAAGATCTTATCTGTCTCAGTTGATCTTTGAAACCATTAGGAGAACAGAACTTTGATAGCTATAAAGTAAGTTCATCCATTCCGTGGTAGACTAGAAACAAAAACGGGGACAAAACACAAGGTATTTTATCAGGATGGATGTGACTTCACTAATCAATGTTCCATTCCGAGGAGAATTAAACAGAATCTAATCCTTGGTTTGGTGGCATTCACTCAATTTGGG
Source organism: Catagonus wagneri (assembly GCA_004024745.2). Lineage (NCBI taxonomy): Eukaryota > Metazoa > Chordata > Mammalia > Artiodactyla > Tayassuidae > Catagonus > Catagonus wagneri. The sequence goes on along the minus strand of PVHT020000077.1, from coordinate 4,625,754 downwards.
GCAACTGTGCATAAAGATGTTAAAACATTGAGGGTGATATCAGAAGACACTGACTATCTTGGGAAATGTCAGAATAAGAGACTAAGAACATTTTTAAAATTGCCTATATGTAGAAACCCAGGAATCGAAAAAATCTACCTGGGAAGTAAATACATGTACAAAGGCATGAGACAAGAAACTGATTAGAAAATTGAAGGTAGTTGCTGTGTATAGAGGTCTAAACCAAGTCAGCAGCTAAATGCTGCAGGAAGCTCTCATGATCATCTTCTCCACATGGTCTCAAGCTTCCTAGTGATGCATATTGACAGGTCCCGGTGCATTTTCTTTCTTTTTTTTTGTCTTTTTTTTTTTTTTTTTTTTTAGGGCCACACCCACATGGCATATGGAGGTTACCAGGCTAAGGGTCTAATTGGAGCTGTTGCCGCTGGCCTACGCCAGAGCCACGGCAACACCAGATCCGAGCCGCGTCTGCAACCTACACCATAGCTCACAGCAATGCCAGATCCTTAACCCACTGAATGATGCAAGGGATGGAACCCGCAACTTCATGGTTCCTAGTCAGATTCTTCTCCGCTCCTCCACGACAGGAACTCCTGCATTTTCTTTTATCATGAATGCTCTTAGGAGAAACTATGATTTTTGCACATCCCTGATAAAAATACCTAAAATTTCCTATTTAAAGTATCAATATCTAAAAGTATTTGGAGCAATATTTTTGAATTTCAGAGGAATAAAATAATCTATCTTCTGTGAAAGGCTCAAGAAAATTCAAGGGAACTCAATGAGCTGACCTTGAACTTTTAGCCCCTCTTTTCCCACATCTGCTATGACTATCTATGCTTAGAAGCTGGTCATGTTGGTTAGAAGAAGGAATACTTATAAACTCATTCTATTGAAAGCTCTACATAATCACATCATTTATCACTCCATAAAGGTACAAGTAGATGGTTTCATACTATTTCTTCTAGGTAAAGCTGGCTACAGAATTTTTGAGACTCAGTGCAAAATTTGGGGCCTCTTGTTGGAAAAAAAACATTAGAGGTACTGAAATATGCTACTTTTTCCTTTCTTCCTTGATACATCTCTCAATTTATCATGGTGTTTTCTTAATGTGTTAATTAATGTTTTTCTAAATTAAGAAAAATTAAAATTTTAAATAATTACTATGTACTATTTATCTTTACATTATATGTTACCAGTTTAAAATGTATAAGAGCATTTAATTAGTATGTAGAATCACTGAAATTACAAAAATAGTACATACATATGTATTTTGTTCTTACCAGAACAGTGGAAATTCTGCACAAAACTAAAGCAGCTGTTTTTATTTTCAGTTTTTGATATGTGCACATTCTAATGACATTCTACCTTCAGCTCAATGATGAGTAAGGAAGGACTGAGAGGGAAGGGAATTATGGATTTCCCTATCTTTCCTTTTCCTCCTATGTCATCATATGTGGCTGGCTAATAGGGAATTAATATGTGTAATAAAGAATACAATAGAGCTTCCATTATATTCCTCTGTTCTAACAACTGTGCTATCAATAAAATGAAATAAAATAGTAAAATATAATAAAATAGCAAGTATATGTTAAAAAAGAAAGCATATGATAGAGTTCCTTTGTCATTCGTGTTTCTTAAAGACCACCACTACTTTCTTTTTTGCATTTGAAACAAGAGCTGATTCAAATGGGAGAAAGTGGCCCTCAGGGACTGTCAGCGTCCCCACTCACCTAGTCATGGATGTGGACTGTACTTGGACTGTACTCCCACTGGATCTCACTCAACTCCCATCCATCATGGCTCCCTTGGAATTCTGTGCTTGGGGGACACTGTGAGTGCTCTATGTCAGTGGCAGGCATGCATAGCGTACCGTGTCCCCTGCTCACGCACATGCTGTGTGGTCCCATCAGACCTCTCTTACTTGGGACAGTGAGAGCAGAGCCTTAAGCCACCACATAGGATCCTTCTAAGCAGGGGCGTCTGTGCAATTGTATAGGTCACGTGTCCCTAGAAATCAGCTATGCTTCAGGTGTCAGTGAGAATCCTAGTCACACCAGCCAGTGTCTGGACATCTCTAGAGCCATCACCCACAGAAGGAGCTAACAATGCCTGGACTTCGGATCAATTCTAAGCCCCTCTCTCTGTGTCTGCCTTCACCACATCCTACTGCAGCCAAGATATACACAGCCTCCCACAGGCTCACAGCTGGCTCTCCGCCCAGTCCTGGTAGCTCTTTCAGAGACACCAAACAGACCTTCCTTAATATGATTGGTTTCTTGCTCAAGTGGCCCTGATGAGGGTGAGGCTGGGCATTATGAACACCCAGCTGTCAATCGATAAGGTTTTTTTTTTTTTTTGTCCCAAGGCACTTGGTTCCTCCAAAGAAAGGCTGAGCCCCACACCTGCCCCAGCAACCAAGCAGAGCAGGACCACACTGGTACTTTTTCCCTCCTGTCCCAGCTGGTTTTTGTTCTACCAGGATGTCATGCTGCTTTTGCAAACTCATACATGCTCAGGTAAGGACAAGGATTCAGCCCTCCAATGACAGAGCCTGGGAAGGTGGACTGTCCCCCACCGGTTTTGAATTTATCCACATTGTCCGTTCACCCGTTCTTTTAGGGGACCAGAATATACCATCTCAAAATATGCCATTTTGGTATAAGGACTATCTTGAGATGGACGCAAGTGGAAATCAGTAGATGCAAAGAAGTGCCTTCCTCGAGCCTCCTCTATCTGACTAAAAGCAGAAACTTGTGGAAAATGGAGGCTGCCATAAATCTCCTCTCCTGGGGAAAATCTATGGCCATGGGCAGTAAAAAAGGAAAGTTGGCCCCGAGATGGACCTGGGAAAATCCACCTTGCTCCCTTTGTTTCCTTCATGGATTTACCTTTCAACAATTTGCCATCCTGGTAAGCCTGGAAACCTTTTCTTTTGTCTTGTGACTTCTCTACAAATGTATTATTTAAAATGCTATATAAGCTCAAGTTCTAACCACCTCTTTGAGTTAATCATTATGCGGTTTCTCCCAGGTGATATTTTCTACACACATCAGTAAACTCTTTCTTATTAACCTGCCTTCTATCAAATTTTACAAGGCTCCAGGAGAACCTAGAAGGGTAGAAGGGAAAATAAACCTTTTCATCCCCTGCTCTGGCTTCCAACTTACCTAGCCTAGTGCCTTTCAAGCCTCCCCTCTGCAAGTGTGTTCTGGTACCAGGGCACAAAATGAGCAAGCCAGGGTCTCCACTCTGAAATGTTGGTGGAACAATTAAATGCTTGTCCTTGTGACCATAAATCCAGCTCCCTTGAGTCTCATACCTCTGGTCTAATACGATATTCATCTACTCTGTGATTCACACGTTTTTTCCCTGAAGATTCTCTTGTGGTGGGAAAGAGATCTGGGGGCAATGCTAGAAGCAGCTGCCTGGTGAAATGGCTTTGAAGTCTCCAGCTTTAACCTTACGAATTCATGTGAATTTTGCATTCTATCCATAAGTAATCTGAATTTGTTTGAATGTAGATCTGCTTGAATTAACCCCATTAAATTAATTAATGTGTCTTTCAAACTTTTCAGGAAAGCCGATCCTCAAGGAAGGTAATTATTCTCCAGCTTTATATAACATGCCCCAAATTTGTGAACCCATGGATGCATTTTATGCATTCAATTTTTGATTTTTTTAAAAATATTAATTGAACACCAACTATATAAATGTAACATTCCAGGCATTACAGATACTTGGGTAAGGAAAACATGTGCTCTTCCTAGACCCCCAAAGTGTACAGTCTAGCATTACCCAGGATGAAGACCAAGGTAAGGCTAATAGTATTTCATTGGAATCACAAACTACAATACCATTTTTTATTTTCAATAACTGAAGCTCATTAAAAGCAAGAACTCAAATCTTCTGAAGCCACTTGTTCAGTGATCTTTCCAAGACTCAATACTGATGCCATCACTCTCGAAATAAAATATGTCCACATGGATGTGGTTGGGGGTGGGAAGTGAGACTGAAGAAAATGTGACAGAGACTATTATTGCTCTAACCAGTTTCAATGTGGATTCATTAGTACAAATGAACTCCTTCCCTGGTGAACTGAAGTGAGTTTAATCACTAAGAAATAATTCACTGCTGACAGATGGGATGAGCCAAATGACCTTGTTCCTTGTATTCCATTTCTGGATTTTTATGAGACTTTTCCACCTCACTGGAAAGTCGTCTTAGTCAATCAATTTTACGTATTTGGTTTGGATCACTTTCCATAGGTAGATTAAGATCCAAATGTGCTTTTGTGTTTTTAACTGTATTTATTGCTTGATCAACTTCCATTTCAGAGAGGCCCAGCCAAGTACTTCCTGCTTGTGTCTCTGCTTCTCTGAAAGCTGCTTCTCTGTTTTTTTCCTTTTCATGTATTAACCCTGCACTTGCCATGAAAATTTTACAAATTTTTCATTCTGGCAAGTATATTGCATTTATGTTTGAACTCCATTAGAAGCTTTCATGCATAATTGAACTTGTTTATGTTCCTCCTTTCTGATCAAATGCCTTAAATCTAAAATCTGCCCCTGACTCAGTGGCATGGCAAACAAATCTTATTTTTGCAAAGTAATTTCTCAGTAATTTAAATTGAAAAAGAGGGGGAAAAAGTGTCCAAAAATTCAGACTTTTTTCATTTTAGGTGCAAATGAATTCCTAGAATTGATAAAGGTTCAATTAAGCATTTTAAAATAATCACCAATAACTCAATGAGAAAGTTGTGTATAAATATGTATATGTTATATGTATGTATAACACATATATATAGCCATTTGTGTATTTCTAATCCCTGTACAGAGGATAGCAATGTTAACACTATAATAATACATCTCTTTTTAAGGATGAAACAAAACAATCACATAGTTCCAAATGGATTTGGATAGTCAAGAGGTCCATGTAATCAATAAGAATTGACCTCAATCTCATCACAAACAATATACTGTCCCCTAGTATATATAGATAGACTTTTTAAAGCAGATAACAAAGCATGATATTAAAAGAAGATGGATAAATTCTTTCTGGAAAATTATAAATAATTATGTGAATAAATAATCCACCTTTCATTTTGGTAAAATCTGACTAGGTATGCTAAATATATTTTTCATATCTAAAAAAGCACATAACCAAAAATTAATTGATTTGCTAAAGCATTAAAAATTTTATATTCTCTTACCAAAGAAATACAAATTACTTTGTAAATATTTCCTTACAGTAATGACACTTGAGAAGAAAAACAAAGAATATTAAAAACATAGTGTCAAATGATAATTTGAGATTTCTCTAAACTCCAGTCATGTAAGGCCAAATTTTTATTAATTATTTCTCAACTCCTACTTCTAATTTCTCAAATTCTCAATAAATGAACTCAATACCTTGTATATTAAAAACTACCCATTGTCTTTCCTTTTGTCCCATCCAGCTTTTCCAATCCACTACACTCTGATCAAACTGTTGGTCCCCAGATACCTCTACTTCTAACCTCATGCTTTGGCTCAGATATTTCCAACTGCGTAAAGTTTGATTCCCCAGTGTCTATGTCTACTACCATTCAACCAACTCTTCATTGCTCAGCACAAATACCAGCTTTTCCATGAAGTTATCCCTGAGAGCTATCTCTCCTGTCTTTGAAACACTGTATTTCGAATATTCTGAAATGCAACATTAACAAAAAGTATAAAAAACAAGGATGTTGGAGTCAGACTTAGATATTCTTTGAAGCTGAGCACTGCCTACAAACTATCTGACCTCTGAGACTCTACGTTTTCTCAGTTGTAAGATAGGAATAGTAATATGCCTTTACTGGGTAAAGATCAAGTGAGATAACTTATATGAGACTCGTGGTCCAGTGTTGATCCAAAAGAAAAGGCTCAATATTAATAGCTCTTACCGTATTATTATTACTTCTCCCAGTCCATCCATGACAAATTGTGTTAGTTGGGAGAAGGCAAGTCTGTTTCCTCAGACTGATGGTTATGGTAAGCAAATGTCTTATGTTTCTTTGCTTTTATTCATCACCTTGTCTCATACAATGTCATGGGACTTAATAAAAATTTCTTAAGTGATAATTTCTTCTGTGAGTACCTTAAATGGCTATGCATAAAAAATAGAAAGAAAGAAGAAAGAAAGAAAGAGAAATAAAGAAAGAAAGAAAGGACAACCATCCTCTTTTCTTCCACAAAAGTGTGTGTGTGTGTGTATGTGTGTGTGTTTGTGGCAATTTCTGGAATGGAGGGTCAGCTAACTTTGTATTCCCAAAGCAAAAGTATCAGTACTTCTAATACTGATAAACAAAATGCCATTAAAAATGCCAATACTTTTAGAGTGTTACCAGCTAGAATAGAGCTTACAACAAATTTTCCTAATAATAAATTCTTAACAATTTAATCTAGTCAATGATATTTAGCTTGGTATCAAGTTTTCATGCTTTTTTTAGCCACAGAAAATTATAATTTCTGAGTAACTAAAACTTGAGAAATAAAAGACATCTTGCTAGCATAATTTGTAAAGCATTCAGTGGTTAAAATAAGAAAAATTAGCCTTTGAGTGAAACTTAAAACACATTTGTCAAAAGCTAGCAGCCAAAACACAGGAAAGCAATTTATCCAAAATTAGATTGCTTTGAAATCCTAAGGTTAATGGAATCAAGAGTAGGAAAAGGTGGTGAGATAATTTGGCATCGTTAAAACCTTCAACGTAGATGGGAGATAATCTAAGTTAACTCTGTGAACATTGATTCATGTCTTAAAATGCTCCAAACAATTGGGAGCTGTTAGGAAAAATAGTCCAAGAAAAAGAAGAGCATAGAGTGATTTTTGTATCTGTCTTTTATAAGGATAATGCAAAGCCCACGGAAACCCTTTTCTAGTAAACATGTTTTTAACTTACAAATAACTTAACAGAAAATCCAAGTCTACAAAGAGAAAATGAGTTAATACTAATATGAGTACAAGTCCAATTTGTAGAATTACTTTTTGAAAAAATAAGTTTTTTTATCTGAGTCAATGAAATATATCTCTGGGGAATATTTGATGCTTTTGGAGTAACAGAGGGAAATAAGCAGAAATAAAATTACACGGTTTGTCTACAAGGGTGCCTCATGGAACTGCACCTTTTAATTATATTAACTTCATCATTTTATTTATATGAATTCATTCCTATTCAAATTTTTAAATGTGTCCTAAAATGTATGACTATGTAACTACAATCACAACAAAATGGAATCACGAATTTTGCTTTCCTTAAATGGAAATGAATAATAACCATGTTTATAGGTTTATGTTTCTGTCCCCTTGGGTTGTACTTAATATTTAATATTTTTAAGTCTTTCTCCCCTGGGACCCCTAAGAAGTCAGAAAATTGTAAATTAAATGTACCAGTATCCAAAGATATAGCATTTATATTTTTCGAAAAGAGTAATATTATTTGTTAGAGATCTTGTTCAGCCGTTTATAAATAGTCACCTTTGTAAAGCAAGAAATAACCTTGTTTAAAAAACCACTGACATTGTTGTTCTGTTGTCACCTGCTGGTAATTGAAAATGTGTTTCTGTCAGTTCTCCCTAAGATGGAATGTAATTCCTTCTGAGATCTTGATCTGAAATTGGTACCAAGAAAGCCAAAGAGGAAACGCAAGAAGTCTTCACTTGTTCTTTGCACGAGTAATTTTGTACTGCCCTTTCTGATAATGTGAGTTATTATTCTTACTGACTCTGGGAAAGCAGCTATAGGCTTCTATTTTTTTACAGCTCTCAGCTCTGTTTTACTCAATTGATATGGAAGTGGGTCTCTGCCTGGCTTTGGAACACACATTTGTAATGTTTATTTTTAAAATAAAATCCAGATTGCTTTGTTAGATCAAGCATCTACACACAGTAAATAGCTAAATCCTTGCCACAATATCCTCAGCTTCCATTTTTTTTTTTGCAAGACCACAGATTTGTTCTAGAACCTGTGTCACCTTATAGCCTAAAGTATAACAACGATTATAGAGAATTAGTCTCAGTCTCAAAATCATGGATCCAGAAAACCTCAGACTGTTACCAGCCTCAATTGGATAACTACCCAAATCTGATGTTTCAGAATGATCACACCCTGCAATGCTTATCTATATTTCAAGGAATGCAAACAGAATTTTAATTGCACTTGTAACACTGCCTGAGGTAATCATTTCACAGAAAATACTGAAGAGCTGTTCTGAATTTTCTTTTTCCTGTTTGAGGGAACACAGAAGACAGCTAGAAATGAGTAAAACTCTTTCTTTCTTTCTTTTTTTTTTTTTTTTTGCTTTTTGTCTTTTTAGGGCCGTACCTGTGGCATATGGAGGTTCCCAAGCTAGGGGTCTAATCTGGGCTATAGCCGCCGGCCTACGCCACAGCCACAGCAACGCCAGATCTGAGCCGTGTCTACAACCTACACCACAGCTCACGGCAACACCAGGTCGTTAACCCACTGAGCGATGCCAGGGATCGAACCCGCAACCTCATGGTTGAGTCAGATTAGTTTCTGCTGTGCCACCACGGCAGTAACTCCAGTAAAACTCTTTCTTAACCATCAGAGACTCTGAAAAATAAACAAGCTGATTTGGAAGAGATTATACCTTCTCATGAATTCAGGAGTCACTTAATCTTGAAATTGGAAGGAATTTATGAGGTCATGTAAGCAAATCTTTGCACTGGAGCAATAATTCTATCTAAATTATTCTGGGTAGAGGTCATCCTGACTCTGTTTAAACACTTCTAGAAACTGGGAGTTTCCTACTTAGCAAAGCAGTCCAGCCCCACTCCCTTATAAAGAGTTCTAAATGTTCAAGAGTTCCCAGTATCCAGGCCAAAAATTCACCTCCCCTAGAACTTTTTTTTACTGTTCTTCATGCTGTCCTGTGGAGTTAACAAAGTAAATCTAATTAACTCCTGTTTCACAGGACAGTCTTTCAAATATTCGAAGATACTTACCATGACCGGCGTTTGTGGTACAGCGGTTCAGTGCTGTTCACTTTATTTCTGTTGATTTCCTGCACACGGCAGGGTTCCACAGATGGGGTTAGCTCCCACTTCTTTTGTCTTTTTAACCAAAATAAAGATGTCTTTTAAAAAGCCTACTCTTCTGTTACCTTGGTAGAAAGCCCACTTTAGTCCTCCATTAATAATATATATTTATTTTATATCTAAATATACATGGACTTAGATGTTTAAAATTTGCAATCATAAAGCACATAAGCATTTAGACTTTTAAATAAAAGACCATTTTGATGATGCCATGTATGAAATAAGTAAATTTATAGCATAGGTTAAAAATTAGAGTCTTAAATGCAGTAGTTTGTTGACATTTAAAAATTGGTTCTTATGGCATACAGCTGCTGGAAATATAAATCTGAACTATCACATGTTCAACTACTTCAAGGTAATATGATAAATAAGAAGCAGCACTTATCTGCATTCCCATCTATCTAGCTGTTAGTATAAGGAAGCCAGGTAGACAGAAATGCAGATGGGTGTCAGACCTGCAGTGTGTCATTCTCAAAAATGCAGATAAACGTATAGTGCCTGTTTGGGAAGGTTTCTAGGTAAATTTATTTGCTGAGGCGTTCTCATATCAACATGGCTACATGAATTATCTGAGCCCACAGATACTCTTCTGAAACCCAAAACTCCTTTGAGCTGTGGGCCTAAGGACCATGAGGGGCAGAGGAGGGGGCAGTGGTGGTGTGAACTGGGAAAGGTCAAGGGGAAACGTTCTGAATTCTAGATTGTGACAGATGGGTGGGCATTTTTCAAACTAATAGATCAAAGCATTTTGCTGTCTATAAACCATACATCAACTGAACTATAAGTAAATAAAGCAAATGAATTTTAAAGGAAACCTTCTGAGACCGCAGTAGTATATCTTGACATGGCTATGGTTTTGTGCAAGCGAATCATCCCATTGCGATTTTCCAAAAGTTAATATCCAAATACTGAAACCCTAAAGACTGTAGGAGCCAGCAAAGGAGGAAACTTTAATTTATTAGGGACCTTCCACACATTCAGAGGATGAAACTTGATTTTGTGGCTGCAGTGGTGCATAAATCCCATAAAGCTAGTCAGCCATTGGCTAATGTTCTAAAATCCCTAAAGCATCAGTTAGAGCCGGAGAAAGAAGTCCCATTTAACTGGGCATCTAAGATGCTTTACTGATAAAGCAGGACCAACAGCTCTGTCTGAGGCACTGCAGCATAGAATTCCCTGAAACTAATGGGATCACCATACTTTTATTAGCCTTTCTTACAAAGCATCCATTTAATGAAGCTTTTGGATAGGAATTAACTTTTTTTCCCCTTTGGTGCCCAAAGAACTTCTAGCTACTTAAGGTCACTCCACTTAAAAGCATTTTCCTTACTATTCCTCAACTGTATCAACGAAACAGAGATCTCAATTTCTTGCCTCAGTAAAATGGTGCAAATCCCAACTGGGAGAGCTTGATAAACAATGCATGAAGAACACAGAAAATATGCCGAACCTAGAGTTTCCTGGGCCAACTGTAAATACAGTCTCATAAAAATTAATGATTACAGAAAATGTTCGGTCAGATAAGACAGGAAGAACAAGGACAACAGTTCTCTTCTACATAAAACTGTCACACACAAAAATCCTGGCTGGTACCTACACCTATAACTCGCTCTTTCTTAAGTGTTATTTAAAATGAGGAGTCAAAAACATACAAACATTTAGTATTTTCAAAGGGCTACCTCATTCAGAATTTTGGAGAACAGAATGTTAATATTCATTTAGAATCATTACAAGAATGGGGCTCGCAGTTAAATCTTTCACTCTTAACATGGTATCCACCTTCATTTTTGGAGCCAAAGTTTAGGGTATTAAGACATATCAATTATTAATCAACAAAGTATGGGTTTAATGGTGCAAAATAGAAGAGGGATAAATGACAAGATCCTTGCTTCAAAGATATGGTCTGTCTAGGAGAATAAAATTAACACACATAATCAACATTTAAACGATCCTGAGATAAATGTAACTGCTAAATAATTCGGTATACAATGTGAAGGTAAGGGGACATTAATTCTAAGAAAGAGGCGACAGTGCAGCCTGCAGTTGTCATGGACAGTGACACAGAAGACTAAGGTTCTAAACAGCCAGGAAGGACAGTAAGATTGGAATTGGCAAGGATGAGGAAGAAGAGTATTTATTTGGATAGCTTTGGTATGGTAATAAAGGGGGCGGGCTTATCAATGCTAAAGAAGGGGTTTTGTGTGTGAATGTTTTCAAGAAGAAATGGTATGTATATGTATAATTGAATCACTCTTGTAGAAGACACTAATACAACCTTGTAAATCAACTATACTTCAGTAAAACTTAAAAAAAGTATAAAACAACAACAACAAAATAAATGGATTTGCAAAGGGAAAAAAGGAAGAAATCTTAGGAGGGCCTTCAATGCCATGGATCTGACTTGATGTGAGAACCAACAGACACCATGGGAAGATTTCCAAGTATGGAAGAAAAAGGATGGCAGTTGGTGGAGAAGGCCAAAGCAAGGTAGTGGGACAAGTCCTGGACTTACATCCCCTATTCCTGGGTAGAACTCAATGTTTACATCTCAGCTTTGAGCAAGATGAATGAAGGACGATGAAGACTATAAATCACTATAAACACATAAGGAAGTGGTGTTTTAATGTCACTCTGGGAGTAGTTTTGGCAAGAATATAGAGGGTCCAGAGGCAGTTGAGCATTCATGAGTGAGGAGAGGAAGTCCTGGTCAAGCTGATTAATGATTCAAGGTGGAACTGATGATTTAAATATGGGAACTGAAATTATTTAATTCTGGTTAAATAATTTAATACTCTAACTTCTGGTTTCTCTGCAATGAGATAAATAGGTTTCCAGCTTTATTAGTATCAACATGCACTTCAGGTCATAAACTTGTTAACTCTGCACTAGCTGGTGTTTTTGTGTCAAAAGATCATTTGCCTCAATTTGCTCACCACACAACAGACATGCAACAAAAAGTTAATTGATGACAGCTGTCATTGTGTCTAACAAAAGATATATATTCTAACAAGGCTCTTAAAAGTAGTCAAAATACCCACCAAATAGCAATAAGTTGATAATGCTCTCGTTTCATTATTTTCATTTGAGGGAGCAAAGTAAGAAAATTTCCAAATCTCAGCTGCTCATCAGATGTGACATGGGAAGAGCTGAGGAACATTCTAAAGTTCTTCTACCTGAGCAGCCAAGGGAATGGAGATTATTATGATAAGATCTTATACAATGAAAGTCTAAATTTATCCCTAAAAGAAAACTGGCAACGACTACTTTAAGAAGAAATTCCATTAGGAAAGGGAAATAAACAAAGTCTTGTTTCAAATCCCTATAAACTGCAGTGAGGCTGAGAGTTGGAGATGTAATTTAATGGCCTCTGTATATTTGCACATATGCTGTTAGTGGTAAAAAAAAATCAGGTGTGTATATTTTCTCTCTATTTCAGAGAACCCCATGAATTTAAGGCTGGCCAAGTCTATCACACAAGCTTGTGATGGCAATAAGAGATAAGAACAAGAGTAAAGGAAGACCTCCCTGTAGAAAGTGCCTTAGAAATTTCTCATCACACAAAACTGATAAAAACTCAACATGCACAGCACACCAACAATGCCAAGGGCTGAAATGAGATTGCTCCCCAAATAGAATGATATCTGGGAGAGTCGGCTTCTAAGGAAAGATGAGGTAGGGTGAGCGAGCAGGATATCAGGGAAGTTTACTTAGCGGAAAAAACAAAGACACACAGAGAACGAATATGTCAGTGCTTTCTGCCATGGGACCAGCACCTAAAGCAATGCTGAGATGCAAACCAATTAGAAAGGCTCCTTGCTAAGGCCTAACTTCTCATTTCTAGGACTTTTTGTCTGTTCCACACTTTTGGGTGCTTATTCATATGCTGGCTGTGTGGGTTGAATTGTGTCCCCCAAAAAGTATGTTAAAATTCTAATCCCTGATAACGTGAATGTGGCCTTATTTGAAAATAGGCTCTGATGAGGTACTTAATACATAAGAAAAAAAATAAGGTCATTTGGGAATAGGGAGAGGCCTTAATCCAATATGACTGCTGCCTTTATCAGAGAAGAAACAGAGACAGACATACAGTGAGACACAGGGAGAACTCCACAAACTGACGAGGACAAAGATCGCAGTGACGAGCTGATAAACCAAGGAATGGCAAGGATTGCTAGAAAATTCAGAAGCTAAGAGAAAGGCATGGAATAGATGCTTCCCGGAAACCTCAGAGAGACCATGACCCTACAGACCTCTTGACTGTAGCCTTCTGGACTGCAGGACTTTAAGAGAACTGTTTTCTATCGTTTTGAGCCACGCAGTTTGTGGCTTTTTGTTACAGCAGTCCTAAAAAACTAATGTACCAACCACGATCGATGATTAATTGTTTTGTGTTAAGTGTCTTGTCTTCCTTAACAAGATGGCAAACTCCATGAAGGCAGAGTCCTTACACTATACTCTTCTCATCCTTCCCCCAACCCCAAGCACCTAGCTTACTTTTACAATAGAAACCAAGCCCTTCGTTGGAACCACTAGTGCCAAGCAGAGTTCTGGAGTGCAAAGTTAAGCCTACTGAACAGGTGGCAAATGGGTGCTAAAACCTGCTGGATGCTAATTGCCAAATGGATGAAGCCTCTGGAGTGTATTTGTCCTGAAGCAAATCACTGTATATTTTACTTCATAATTGTTTTCTAATGATTTCTATGTTGCCTGCTTCCATTACATATTTTACTTGAGTGACACAACTAACAAGCATAAAACGGGACAATTAAAACAAAATGAAAAATGCTGGAGAAAAAAGAAGGATAAGGAAAGATCTATTTTCAGCAATGAGTTAATTATTACAATTGAGTGCGAAGTATCCCTCCGAGCTTACTGGCAGCCAAGGAAAAAATGGTTTTTGGTAGATGCTGGAAAAAAGGGAAAACATTTATCTTCATTGGAAGAGAAAAATTTCTCTTAAAAACCTATTAGCATTTTGTGTGCATTCTTAATGAGACCTTTTTGGTGAACTTAATGTATATTCAAGAAACTAAATTATTATTTCCTTTGATAACTATTTTGCAAAAGATGTTGACCTGTTTCGCAAATGGACACTTCCTAAAACTCCTGAAAGGACATGGGCTTAAGAATTCATTCCTTCCACAAGAATTTTTTATAACTTCCTGAAATACGTTGGGTGCTGTCAAGGTGCTGAGGTCCAGATCAGTCCCTATGCTTAAAGAATTCTCCAATTAGTGAGAGGACAATTCATATAATAGATATTACAATAAAACATGGTAGGTATGACAACAACAGCAAACTTAGAGACATTGAAAAACACGGAACTTAGCTCAGGACATATACAAAGATGTGTTTAAGATAAAATTCAAAGGGAGCAGAGTTCTGGTTGTGATGCAGCAGAAATGAATCTGATTACTATCCATGAGGAAGTGGGTTCGATCCTGGCCTCTCTCAGTGGGTTAAGGACCCTGTGTTGCCATGAACTGTGGTGTAGGTTGCAGACACAGCTTGGATCTCGTGTTACTGTGGCTGTGGCATAAGCCGGCAGCTGCAGCTCTACTGCGCTCCAATTAGACGACGAACCTGGGAACTTTCACATGCTGCGGATGTGACCAGAAAAAAAAGGCAAAAAGAAAAAATTCATTGGGAGCTAAAATTCCACAGATCAGTTGCCGCTCTTCCTGGTAAGCTGGCAGCACTAGAGTAGATCTGGAGACAAAGCAGAGGTTGAGAACTAATGATCTATGGGCCACACATGACCAATACACCTGTTTTTTTTTGCTCACATGATTCAGCACTTTTTGATACTTATAAATAATTAAAATTATTTAAAAATTGGATCTGTTATTTCTTTGAAAATCAGAAGACCTGAGCCACCCAGCAACAACTGACTGCTTGTGTTGACTGTCCAGGTTTGGGAAACCACTGCATTGGACTTTCTCCAGCAACAATCAAGAATCAACTTAAGGTGTTTGTGGAGCAGATTCATAAAATGGGTAAATTCCCCAACAAGCTCCAAGTGTTAGCACTCACTCTGGCTTTGCAAAAGTAACCTATGTTTAGAGACACGCATACTGCACAGTTGTCATTCTGTTGTAAAAATTTAAGTGATGCTTTTCCTGTTACCTGAGTGGAATGTCAAACTACTTCCAGCAAAATGAGCTTCAGGGCTACCTGCAAAATATGCATATGTTGTATTTCCCTCAAAGGAGAGGTTCAATCTGTTCCAGCAACTGAATGAACAAGTGCTCCCAACTCCAGTTATATAGCACCCAGTATGGCAAGGCAAGTGGACTGGAGATCACTAATGTTAGCAATGACAAAAGCTACTGTTTTCTGAGCATTGATTAACGTGTCAGGCAACATTCCCAAGGTCACCAAGCAGGTCAGTGGCAAAGCTGGACTTCAAATCCAGGTCTATCTGACCTGAGCTCTCAGATACTGAACTGTCTACTACCTCTAAAATCAAAGATCACCAAAAAAACCACAGGGTATACAAACCTTGCATGTGTGTCCATGCACAAATACACTTGCACACACACATACTTACACCTAATTCTATGTGTGCCCAGTATTTTAAGTTATGACAGACACATCCTGTCTGAAATCATTTTCAGAATTATGTGTTTGATGAGATATCGTAAAGTGGATGGATTTACGACATTCCACTTACAAAGAGCTTGGTGATTTAGAGAATCATAAATCATTGGGGAAAGGTCAAATGCTTTAGAAGACAATATTGGGAAATCTGGTTCATTATATTGGAAATAATAAAGATCCCTAAGATTAAACACAGATGTAAATAATACGGAGGCCATGCTAACCATCTGTCACATTGACAAAATCAGAAAGCTAGAAAGCCAAGTGTTGGTGAGGATGTGGAAACAAAGCAGTGATTCTCAACCTTCTTTGCATTTTGGAATTACCTGGGATGCTTCAGGTACTACTGCTGCCTCAGTTCCACCCCCAGAGTTTTCAGATTTAGTTACTCTGGGTTATGGCCTGGGTGGCTAAGCATCACTAGGGTAGAAAACCTATCATGGGGACTAGTTAGTGCCTGTGGAGCTATTTTGCAGGACAATGGTCACTACTTAAAATCTACACAAATCATGTGATCCAGCAGTCCTGCTCCTGGAGTATAGACCCCTGAGAAGGTTTTACAGCAGCTTAGGGGACACATCCAACAATGGGGTCCATCCCACTGTGGCCACAGGACTGGATCTGTACGTCCACCTGAAGGGCTAAAGAACACCCCAGGGCACATTAAGTAGTGTCTAGCAGGCAGGGGAGATGCCTGGGTGCGCTGTAGAAAGTCATCAAAATATAGATAGTATTTAAAGCCACTTAAGGGAGGTCACTTCAGGCTAGAATACCTACCCATGAGAGAAGCCAAACCCCAGTTCTTTCTACATTTAGGGAGATGGTACTGAAAAAATAGCCAACAGAAGAGAATAAAATGGAGTGTCTGGTGAAAAGGAGGCACGGGGATTTGAGATCAGGGGGGACTGGAGAAGCAAGGAATGGTCCTCCATGTCACCTGCTGCTGACAGGTCCCTCAGCCATGCCTCTGGCAAGTTGCAGGTTATCTTCCGTGACCTTGATATGAGCTGTTTCCCTTTTGTGGGGGAGACAAAGGGCCCGCCCATCAAAATGCATTGAGAAGAGAATGGGAGTACAGGAAGAAAGGGCAGTGAGTGAGTTGATGGCTTTTGTGAAATTTTGCTAGCATAGTTAAAGAAAAACAGGATGGTCTCTATCTAGAGGGAGAGGTGGAACAAGGTGAATTGCTTTAAAAGATGGTTAACGCTAAGACGTGACTGACAGTCCTGGGGAAGGATCTAGTAAAGACAATTTAGTGGACATCAGAGGAGAAGATGGGAGCAAGGTTCTTGAGAAGACACAAGGGGACAGATTCCAAAGCATATGTTCAGGGCAGGCTTTACTACTGCTGGTGCACGTGGGTTGGTGGAGAGGGGGATGAGAAGTAATAATTATTTGTTTCTCTTTTCTCTGTGAATGTGAAACACAACCGTCAGCCAAAAGTGAGAGGTGCAGGGGATGCTGGGGGTTTGATAACAGAGAATTTTGGGGAATCGCCTCATTTACAAGAGAATTATTGCTATTGCCTGGATCATCCCTGCTGTGATAGGGGTCACAGTTTACATGCTATTTTCCTAAGAAATCTTTTCTTAGCTACTTTAATATTTATAGCCCTTACCACATTATGCTGTCATTATGTTAATTTACCTCTGGGTTCCCTCTCACTACTTCCTCGTTCATGGTCTGGGTTCAGAGGTAGATAGAACCCAGGGCTCAGTATTCTCTAGGATTTTTCTTTTCTTTTCTTTCTTCTTTTTTTTTTTCTCTTTATGGCCACACCTGTGGCATATGGAAGTTCCTGGGTTTGGAGTCAATCAGAGCTGTATCATCAGGCCTACACCACAGCCATGGCAACACCAGATCTGAGCAGCATCTGTGACACAGCTTGCTTTAAGGCCAGATATCAACGCACTGAGCAAGACCAGGGATCAAACCCACATCTTCATGGAGACAACGTGGGGTTCTAAACCCGCTGAGCCACAATAAGAACGTGTCCCCAGATATTTCAAATGAGTTGTTATGTGTGTATGAAAAGGCCCTCTATCAACAGAGCTAATATTTGCTTTACATAGATTTTAAGACATAAATGATTATTTTCAACCCAAGTCTAAAAGTGCCCTCTCAAGGATGGAAGTAAATAAAAGCTAATTATTAAATAATCAATAATACTGTCACCTTGATTAAAGATTTAAGTATAGTTCCTCTTAGAACAATCCCACGAGTTGTTTTAAAATAATTACAGCAATAATTGCATATAAACAGATATTTGCCTTTAAAATTCAGAGCTAGTCATGGAGGATGTAGTCTTTCCAGTCCAGACTCTGCACTGATAAAATCTTAGCAAAACAAATGCCTCCCAGCATTTACGTCAATGAGACAATATTTAGAGTGAAATCAGTTCAGAAACATATTACCTTGTTCTAGACCTCTAAGAGTTCCATGTATTTCTGATAGACTGCAATTTTTTTCCCCAAGAAGTTTTATCCAGATTTAGAGGAATCAATTCTCATTATACGTTCCAACTAATCCTTTAATAACTGAAATCAGTGTGGGTAGCTGACACTTAGACGTTCTCAAAACTACTTTGCTTGAATGTTGGCTGTGAAGCTATAGCTATATGCATGAGATGTGCATGAAAAAAAAAGTTTTAAAGCTGAATCTGTCATAATGATTCCCTTGAGGCCCCACTCTTTTCACACTAGGGAGAATTTTTTTAGCGATTGAAAAATATGTCCCAATTTCTTTCTAGATTAGGAAGAAAAAATAAATAAAACATTTGTTTTTCAAGGCTTAGAATTATATGATTATAGTTGAAAATAATGATTTGAGTTAAAGTATTTTTTTGAGTTAAATTTGAGTTTCTTTTCTCTCTCCCGCCCTCCCTCTCTTCTTTCCTTTCTTCCTTCCTATCTTTCTTTTAAACAAACATTTACCCATGCTGGCCATCCATATGTCTTCTTTGCAGAAATATGTATTCAGGTCTCCTGCCCATTTTTTGATTTGTTTGTTTTTTATTGTTGAGTTGTATGGGTTGTTTGTATGTGTTGGAGATTATGCCCTTGTCAGTTGCATTGTTTGCAAAGATTTCTTCCCATTTGGTGGGTTCTCTTTTCGTTTTATTAATGGTTTCCTTTGCTGTGCAAAGCTTTTGAGTTTAATTAGGTCCATTGGTTTATTTTTGTTTTTAATTGTCATTCTCTTGGAAGCTGGATCAAACAAGATGTTGCTGTGATTTCTGTCAAAGAGTGTTTCTACCTATGTTTTCTTCTAGGAGTTTTATAGTATCTGGTCTTACATTTTAGTCTTTAATCCATTTTGAGTTTACATTTTGTGTATGAACGTTTTAATTTCATTCTTTTACATATAGCTGTCCAGTTTTCCCAGCACCTATCATACGATTTTTTTTTTCTTTTTTGAGATAACTACCAGAGAAAGAATTTAGAGGTAAAATGTCATGGTTCCTGTAACTCATTTTCAAGTGGTTCCAAAAAACAGAAAGATTGGATATCTACCAAAATAAATCATAAATGATAACAGTAAATAGTTACTGAATCTAGGTTATGGGTATATAAGTACTCACTGTATTATTCTCTCAACTTTACTATATGTTTGAAACTTTTCATAATGAAACATCAAGGGAAAAATGTCCTTTCAGCATTTGCCCACCCAACTGCTCTCTGACTTCTGCGTAAGAACCAATTCCAACCTACTTTTGCTGATCTGACTCCTACCAAGTTTCTGCCGTTTTCTTTTTTAGAATGAATGCAAGACAATTTCCATGCCATCATCTGCCTATATCTGTCATACCTGGGAATTCTACCTTCATCCAGACATCAGACATCCAGGAGAAAAAGAAAAAAAATGTGACACCAGGAAAGAGAAGCTTCCATTGTCCCTGTGGCCTTCTATTATGGTAGATGATAAAGACCTGGTCTGATCTTCCAGATCTGGATATAAACACCCAGTCTTGCTGCCTGCTACATCCTTGACCCAATGGTGCACAGCTCAAGCCTATGCTGACCCCGGAACGTGACAGCATTATTCCAGCTCGGCGGTTTGAAGAGAACTCCTGCTGAGGGTATTCTATCAGGGACTCCATTTTCCCACTGCCCATCAAGGGCCTTCCCATCCCACCCCCGCCCCTTCTTCCCTGAAATAAAAGCCATTGAATAGTTCAGCCAGCTTCATCAGGTGGCTGGTGTCAAGTGCTCTTTTAATCTCGGCTGTGATTTGATGATATTCCATCACTCTGTTGTTTTTCAGCTCCTAATTGCACCTTATACTTTTGACATCTCTATTGGACTTATGTTAATGTCAAGTTGTCCTGATTCATGTGCTCTATTGAAATCTGGTCCTGAAAAATGAATCGGTTGAGGACTTTTTGAAGTGCTCTGCCTACAAGCCTTTTTTATATATATATACTTTTGTAGCACCTAGAAGTAGTTTTATTTTTGAGAAAAGAATAAAGGCTTATGAGTTTGAAATTTTTCATGATGTTAGAAGTGCATCAACGAATATTCAAATTATAAAGGGAAAAGGCATGAGAAGTACTACAGTAACACTTAATAGAGAGTTTTTCGACAAATTAAAGTAACTCAAAAAAATTTGCATACACACACATCCTAAAACTACGAAGAGGTTTGAAGAAGAGAATAAAAATTTACCATAAATAACCCCCCATTTTTATCCTATTGTCTTACAACTTTAGAGAATTTTTGCATACAAGTATCTACTTTTTCATTTTTTATAAAGAAAATGAATGGGATAATAGGCATTTATTTTATAATCTGCTTTAGATACATGATAGACCATTGGCTTTTTTCATGCCACTAAGTATAGATCTTTGTGGTTTTCTAGTGTTCCACTCTTTAATAATTAATTTAAATATTTCCCTAATTTTGAACATTTACGTTCTTTGAAAAATTTTCCCTATTGGCATCCTGTGTCCAAAAACCCAGCCTTCCCCACCTAAGCCGATCACTCCAATTGTCATATCTCTAATTTTACTTTGTAAAGTTCCATCCTGTTGTCTCCCGAGATGAATTCTATGACAGACAAATTCTTTGACGTGTAAATCTTGGAATGTGAATAACAAAGGAAAGCAGTTTTTATTACACTTAGATTCTTGGAATCCTTACTATGGTAATAATCTGTAAGAGAGGTATGTGGTAATCATCTTTTCCCAATCTCATTTCCTTACCGAACATTTCAAGGACCTAGTGTTCCACAGAAAGCGCTTTAAGACACAGTATTCTGTTTTGTTTTTTTCTGTTTTTCGTTTTTTGCTTTTTGTCTTTTTGCCTTATTTGGGCCAAACCCGCGGCATATGGAGGTTCCCAGGCT
This sequence comes from Catagonus wagneri, assembly GCA_004024745.2. Classification (NCBI taxonomy): domain Eukaryota; kingdom Metazoa; phylum Chordata; class Mammalia; order Artiodactyla; family Tayassuidae; genus Catagonus; species Catagonus wagneri. The sequence continues at coordinate 4,604,729 of PVHT020000077.1, read as the reverse complement.
AGGGGTCTAACAGGAGCTGTAGCTGCTGGCCTACATCACAGCCACAGCAACGTGGAATCCCAGCCACGACTGTAACCTACACCACAGCTCACGGCAACGTCGGATCCTTAACCCACTGAGAAAGGTCAGGGATCAAACCCGCAACTTCACGGTTTCTAGACGGATTCGTTAACCACTGAGCCACGACGGGAACTCCAAGACACAGTATTCTGATCCAATCAGGTCATGAACTTTCATTCATTGATAGCTGGATATTCTGCTATCAATTCAAGGTCAGTCTTTTTTCCCAAGGGATTTAACATTTTTGTAATTATTAATTCATGAAAAACTCAAATTCACTTCAGTGAAGGATATATTTCTGGGTATTTAATATGTGCCAGGTATTGTGTAAAGATAAAAACACCCATAGAAAACAAGTCCATGAACTCTTATTATTAGACCCAAAGAATAATTAATTTCCCTGGATTTTTAGTGTCTTGCTGTCCCTGTTCTGGTCTATCCAGAAGTCATAATGTCTTAGCCACAGACTCTCAATTAAAGCCAATCGGGTGTAACCTGAGGCCTTGGTGACTGCTGAGAAAGAGGCACCCACTCCTTCCTCTGGATTTGAACTTGGGAGAAGCTGGTTATAGGGCTGCTGGCAGTTGTTTTTGTCACAGCTCAAGGCCTGAGGATCAAATCAAACGGATAAATCTGAACCCAAAATTCTAATGACCTGGATCCAACTGTTCTTGATCCACCACAGGGTTTAGTTACATGAGCCAATTTGGGTTGGGTTTTCTGTGACTTACATCCAAAAGAGTCCTCGCTAATAAAACATTGTATTTCTTCCCTTGAGAAAAATCACTCAAAATATGTTAGGAAAATATGCTGGCTGAGGATAAATATAATTTGGTATAAAATGAATTCCCTTTTGATGATTTAGAAAAAGGTAAAATGAATTCTAAATGTTGTTTTCTAACTAAATCTTTGATCTCAGCCTGTTTTCTTATGACTGGCCTATTTTTCCTAAAAGTGGAACCCCAATGAATTACCATTAACTGAGGGCTTCATTTAGGTTTAGTTTTAGTTGATAAAGGCCTTACTGTATATACCCAAATAACCAAATGACCAAATAACCTAGATAAGTTTAAGCCATATTCACTGTTTCTCTGAAATTGAGGGAGTTATTGTTACGTGATTCTACATGGGCTATATTTCACTCAAGCCCGAAGAAGTCCACTTGAGGTATGGGTTATACCAGAGAAATCTCTGATTCTGAGCTTCCCCTGTATTTTAGATTAAGCTAGAGTCCCCCAATAATCCTTTCTTAATAGTATTTTTACTGATCACTTATGCTCTCACCCCATCTTGAGGATCCTTTCTAAGTAAGAAATTTTCCATCCAGGTGGAATATGCCAAATTTCAGTTCTGGTAATCCATCATATTTTCAATCTCATCTTAAGGCTGCACCTGCAACGTATGGAAGTTCCCGGGCTAGAGGCTGAACTGGAGCTGCAGCTGCAGCCTATGCCACAGCCACAGCAACACTGGATCCAAGCTGTATCTGTCACCTACACCACAGCTTGCAGCAATGCCGGCTCCTTTACCCACTGATGGAGGCCAAGAATACAGCCAGCATCCTCACGGAGACAATGTCGGGTACTTAACCTGCCGAGCCACAGTGGGAACTCCTACAGACTGTTTTTTTAATCTCATTTAAAATTCCCTGCTTTCAACTTAGATCTGTGGGATTTTTCTTCCCAAAGTTCAAACACAGTATTTCTAGCAACAATATAATCATTTTTTTCCATTGAAACTTAAACTGGACTTTTACAGACAGATTGGTCTGGAAAATTTACAATAATAAAAATGATCATTTGTGGTATCTTTCAGATCAGATGAAACAGGCTTTCAAGTTTTAATGGTATTATTCGAACAGCTGTGAGGAAAATATAGTTGTATTGTATGAGTCTATAATACTAACAGGATGGATCAAATTATGGCATCTTTCTAGATATGACAGATGAGCTGGAATATGCCACTTGATGACAAAGAATCCTTTCCTAGAATGTGCCAGGAGAAGGCTCAGAATGCAAAGTATCTTTTTCATTATTTTTATGTAGGCTATAACATTTGCCTTCAAGAGATACAGATTTTAAATAAAATAAATAAAACCTCTCATACTCCATGCCCCTTTATCTTTTTCCTTTCGTGATTCATGTAGAAAACATACTGAATTTCCATGCAAGGACAAACTATCTCTGAGCCTTTATGTTCAAAGCCATCCTGATTTCCCAGCGTAGAAAAGCATGCTTTAATCTTTTTGCCCCACTCACCAAGTTGCAGAAAAAATTGTGTACGTTTCTGATCTAAATACAACTGTCTTCACAACAATAAGTATTTCATGTGTTCAATGGTTACACGAGAAGCGCATATCACAATTGGCAATGATGTGGCCAGTGGCCTCTTTGGAACAATACAGAAAGACAAATTAATTTCTTCTTGGACTATGCCTCTAAAACAGAATTTCCCAAAGTATACTCTATGGAATGTTAGCTCTTGGTTTGATCAAGAGTCACAGGGAACAAGACCACCTACAAGGCAGAGGACAAAATGTGACTTGCAATAAAAGCATGACGGCATAGCAAATGGAACACAGAAATACAAAAAGGAGATGCTCAGTTGTCACTTAGAAAATTTTAACACATTTTTTTTTCCTTTAGAAATTTTCCAGTGCACAACTGAGCCTGTTGAGAGGCTGTGGCTTTATTTTTTCCATTAAAATGACATTTGAGGACAGAGTTGTATATGATATGATTTCAAGAGGTTGAAATCAACATTGGGTCCTCATCAACACTGGGAGGTTAATTTTTCCAGCAATGTTGTTCCTATTTCCATTTTATTCACATAAAAAGCTGTGCCTTGTATAAGCAGGCTGAAATTCTTTGAGAGGAAAAAAAGAGTGTAAATAAATTTGTAAGTGTGATATTGTCTGTTCATTTAAAGCACATCTTAAAGCAATATTATATATGTATATTGTTACCAATTAACGTTTTAATTTGCTCATTTGCAATGTTTAAGACACTATTCACTGAACTGAGAAACAGCAGAACTAATACAGGATAGGTCCAACCACTGGCAAATCTAAATTAATACTGATCAATTTAATCAATACATGGGAAGCTGAAATTAAATTAAATTGGATTGGTAAATGCCTGCTTGGATTGCTTTATATAAAGTGGGTGGATATATTTGGAATTCATCAATATCTTGTTTTTCATGCAAATCATTAGCTTCTTCTCAGTGTCTGTCCTTAGACCACTTAAGAGGCGGAAGCTGCTAGGTGGATGGCGAAGCACACGTGGAGTACATGCACGGGCGAGCAATTAGAAGAAACTGTCTCCTCATTTCAGAAGGAAAACACTTCAAGTGCTCATCATGCTTCATGAGCCATTGCACCCAGAATGGTTGGGAGATGCTGGTATCGGAGTTCTACTGGAATAATTTCTGGCACATGCTTGATTGGTTCTAATCCAATAAGTCTTCTCAGTCATTTAGTTTGCCTGACCCTGGACAGATGACTTTGCACTATATTGGGAAGGTGTTGACATGGCTGTGCTTTCAAAAGTAAATAATATTGCATGGAAGCTTCTCTTGAAGTTTGGTTTTATACCACTTCCCTCCTAAGCATGTACAAGATCTCTCTTACCCTTGTGCTTAAAACCTCTTGCTTCTGGGTATGGATAATCTCTTTCCTAGGGAGGTTACTAGCCTTTGCCTAGTTACTGAGAAAGTCAGAGTTGTAGTAGGAAAAGCAGGGCATTTGTCATTGTAAGAACTGAGCATACAAACTTTTTTTGCTTTTTTTATTTATTGAAGTATAGTTAATTTACAGTGTGTTAATTTCTGGTATATAGTAAAGTGATTCAATTATACATATGTGTGTATATGTGTTATGTATGTGTATATATATATATGTATATATATATATACATACACATATATATATTCTTTTCCATGATAGTTTATTATAAGATGGTAAATATAGTTCCATGTGTTATACAATAGGATCTTGTTGTTTATCTATTTTATATATAGCAGTTTTGAGCATAAAAACTTTTCTACTTGGTTAAGTCACTTAACTTGAACTTAATGTTTCTTTTCGGTAATTTTAGGCTAGCAGTAACATTCTTCTAGGTTTTGTATGAGTCAAATTAAGTCATTCACTTGACATTTCTTTGTAAATTGGGAAGAAGGTTATGAATTATTGTTAGTTAAAGAACTTTAACTTGCTTATCACTCATGTGCACTTACACATTACATGTTTCAAGATAAACTAGCTGCTGAAAATCAACTACTGCAATACTAAAATTATACTTAAATTTAACCCACAAGATCTCAAATATCTGAAGTACATGCTATAAGAGCAAGAAAAAGAATGAGCAAGTGTGTAGGGCTAGAATTCCTTTCCACATCTCAGTCACAAAACAGTTGCAGAATCCTGGCTATGAACACATTTTTGGAAAAGGCACAAAGCGCTTGGTATTTACAGTTTTATAAAAGTATAATTACTTAAAACTTTGCCATAGTTGAAAAGCTGCCATGTTTATAGGCTACTCCTCTGGCATTAAACCTATTTCCTCGTTCCTCCCCCTGCAAAAGAAGATATTTAGTGGTTTTTAAGAGGTTCCCCTGGTTGAAATCTTCTGTACAATACTTGCGTAATGAGCTGATTAACAACTGTTACTGAGAATTAATGAATCAAATCACAGTGGTAACCACCACATTGCAAATCACTGTGTTGTATTAGCTTATGATGGAGCCACACATTTTACAGTGGTGGCTCTTTTGTACAACGAAGGTATCTGAACAGATTGTATCCTAGGTCTCATTGAAGGAATTCCAATAATGTTTTGGATATAGGGAAGACTTTTAAAATCCCCTAAACAGTAAGCAACAAAAGTCTCTATTAGTGGAATATTATTCCATTAAGCACAAAAAGCATTTTGATTTTAAATAATTATTCAGAGCACTTTTGAAACCTATTTGAGTCTTTATATACTTCTCATAATCCAAACACATAGAAATCTTGCCATCTGATTAAGCATCTGCTTTAACATGATTTGCAGTGGAATGGCCAATAAAACATAAATGCTACGGCAAAGGGATTTCAGTTTTGACAATTTTCTGCATTGCCAGATAATTTCCAGTTTGGTATATTAAATAAAATCATTTTTTTTCCTTTAAGATAGTTCTCAAAAATCTCTTAATGTTGAGTTTTTAACTCCATTAGAGAATGCTTTAGTCATGAATAGTCATCTCAATAAAGTTGTTATAAACATAATGGAGAGATAACTATGACTGTTAATCTAAGCAGCAAATAAGATGTTGTCATGTGCTAATATTGAAATTACAGGTAAAACAGATTGATTTTGTGTAGATGGTTTTCTAAACATTTAGTTAAAAACCAGAAATATACATTAGCTTTATATAAGTCACAACATTTTCCCTTCTCAGCATAGCTTTATGGGTCAAGCATTTAAGAAAGTAATTATGGAGTTCCCTTCATGGCTCAGTGGTTAAAGAACCTGACCAGGATTCATGAGGATGCAGGCTTGATCCCTGGCCCTGCTAGTGGCTCAGTGGGTTAAGGATCCAGCGTTGCTGTGAGCTGTGGTGTAGCCTGGTAGCTATAGCTCCGACTCAACCCCTAGCCTGGGAACCTCCATATGCCACAGGCCCTAAAAAGCAAAAAAAAAAAAAAAAAAAAAAAAAAAAAAAAAAAAAAAAAAAAAAAAAAAAAAAAGAAAAGAAAAAAGCAAAAAAAAAGAAAGAAAGAAAGAAAGAAAAATCATTCAGAATGACTTACTGGGACGAAATGGGATCAGTAGCCTTACTGCAATGATAGGATGCAGGTTCGATCCCCCCTGAGCACAGTGAATTAAGGATCTACTGTGGCCACAGTGTAGGTCACATTTGCAGCTCGGATTATGCCACGCCACAGGGCAGCCAAAAAAGAAAAAAATAATAAAAACAAAATGACTTACTGCTACTATACTGGGGGGGAAGTGGCTGATTGAATTAAAATATTTTCCGTAATAATGTACACAAACTAGGTTTGCGGGTTAAATAGGTAGAATTATATAAAGGAAATTTATCAATTCAGAATATTTTAAACAAATTCAGCATTTATAGGTTATATAATAAAAAGGTTATGTAATACAAATTACAAAGGAGGCTGAATCCCAGCTTGGATTTCCTAGGGAAGACTCATGAATAAAACAAATTTTTCAGTCAAATATAAATTTATTTCAGCTGGCTAAAAGTCAATGTACACAGATTTTTAAACAAGTCTTTTTAATTTTATATAGACATTACTTTTAAGATCTCTATCCTATATTACTCAATTTAATGTATTTTGAATATATGATAATTTTTGTCCAATTTTACCAAAATGCCGGGTCCTTAACGCACTGAACAAGGCTGGGGATCGAACCTGCAACCTCATGGTTCTTAGTCAGAGCCATGAACCACTGAGCCATTACGGGAATTTAATTTCTCTATGCCTCATTTCTTGATTTATAAAGAATTAGCATCTATCTCAATAAACTATATGTAGACAAAATCAGCCAATACAGAATTAGTGCTTATACGCACATAGTACTGAGTAAGCATCAGCTATAAAAAAAGGAACGTGAAGTTAATATGCAGCTTATTACATTGTTTCTAATTCTCACAAGAAACCTGTAATCTGGGAAGGATCTCATTTTACATAACAGAAACTGAGTTTCACTAAAAAAAAAAAAAAGAAAGAAAAATGAGTATAATTGATAAGCTTAGGAAGGCATAGAACAGAATCCTGTAAAATGCTCAGTTGAAATTAGAGAAGGCAAAAAAGAAAGAAAAAAGAAACAAGGACAAAGGAAAAATTACAAGCTTGATAGATCTTAATCCAACTATACCAACAATCACTTTAAATGTGAATGGTTTAGGTGTTCCCGTCGTGGCTCAGCGATTAACGAATCTGACTAGGAGCCATGAGGTTGTGGGTCTGATCCCTGGCCTTGTTCAGTGGGTTAAGGATCCGGTGTTGCCGTGAGCTGTGGTGTAGGTCGCAGACGTGGCTTGGATCCAGAGTTGCTGTGGCTGTGGTGTAGGCCAGCAGTTGCAGCTCCAATTCGACCCCTAGCATGGGAACTTCCATATGCTGCAGGTGCAGCCCTAAAAAAGACAATAAATAAATAAATAAATAAATAAATAAAGTGAATGGTTTAAAAACGCCAACTAAAACAGAGAGGTTGTTAGAGAGTGGATAAAAAAATAAAAAAGATCCAACTCTGTGTTTTCAACAAGAAACCAGCTTCTCAGACATGCCTTTCCTTTGGGTCACCATGACAGCTTTGAGAAGTACTTGTCCGATATTTTGTAGAGTGCCTCTCAATTTAGATTTGTTTGGTATTTTTCTAGTGGTTAGACCTGGGTTATGGGCTTTAGGGTCAAAGACCGAAGACGTTAAGTGGCATTTTCATTACAGGTGTTGCTCCACGCTGACCTGTAATCATAATTATGAGATCGACACTCAAAGGAAAATCTACATTTTGGCAAGGGGCTCAAATAATTCTCAGGATCAGGAAAGCTTGAGAAACACTGTATACAAACAGGTTTTAGTGAAAGAACGTCTCTTGCTAGGAACAGAATAGCTTGCTTGCCGTTTCAGGACTCAGAGGGTAAGCTTCTTGGATCCCTAATCCTTCTACATTCACTTCGCTGAACTTTCTGCTGCCACGATCACTGGCCACAGCATTTTCATGCATTAGCAGGCACATGATTGTCCTGAAATCATCCATGCAGCTACCCTGTTCTCATTTCCTGATGCATTCACACAGTAACCCTCGTGCTGTTTCAGTTTCTTCGGATACGATCAAAAACTCTGTTTTCTCAGCCTCACTAGCCTCCGTGGGGCTGTGGACTTGTGGTTTGAAATTTTGCCCCAGTCTCTTTTAGCCTGTTTCATCCAGCTATCGTTAACGGGGTCATATAGTCTGGGGCCCAGCCTTCATTATATGTAGCTTGAAAGACATTTGCATCAATGTCAGTACTTTTTTTCATTGCGAATCGATACTATTTCAGTTCTACCTGGCCTTTTTAGAGGCTGACGAGAGTACTTAACCAACCTGTTTTACCTTGTTTCCAGAGGAAAATTTTCGCAGCGTTCCAACAGCTTTACAAGTTAACTTTGGAACACAGCCCTGTTATAAACTAGGAGCTCTCTGCATTTACCAGTCCAAAGCTTTATGGGGAGAAAGAGCGGGAGGCAAATGGTATGGCCCAAATGGCATGGCCCAACAATCAACAAAGCGTAAAGGTGACTGACCCCGGGCCTCTGGAGTCCACCCACGCGAGCACTGTCACTGGCGTGGAAGCAGAAGAGCGTCCCTCAAGGACACAGGGAGGCAGTTTTGGGACGTATGTCACAGTTGTCATTAACTGGGAGGCAACAGAGCCGACAGGAGGTGCCGGCACCCAACAGTCAGCCATAGGGCGGCTTGGTTTCCGCGATAAACCTCACGCTGATCCTGCAGCAAGAATGAGGAACCATGAGTGCTGGGCGTGGCAACAGCCCTTAACCAAAGGCTGATAATGCCTGAATCAGTGTGAGGGGCCTAGGGCCAACCAGCAATAATCTTTTCAGAACACGTACCATCAGCCACTCACCAGCTTCGCAGCATAAGAGATGACTTATGCACTGTGATTTCCACAAGGGGAAAAGAAAAGAAGAATAATTTAGGATTCGCTGCCCCTTTTGTAGCTATGCAAGTTAAAAATTACAGTGTTACCAAGTACAGCCGTTTTTGTTCCCAGTGGGCTTGGTTCTTTGTGTGTATATTTATCCAATTGTCTGATTCACTTAAGTTTGTAACGACAGGGTCTTCCTCTGGGTTTTAGAAATGAATAGTTCTAACAAGTCAAAGCAACAATCAATTCTTTAAAGCCCAGATTTGCCCTGCTTGGGGTCATATAAGGATAGTTCCATGATTATCCCAAACAGCAATGACCTAGAGACAAAAGATCTTGGTAACTCCTGATGGCCATGGGAATTGTGATTTTGCTATTTGCTTTGTGTCGGTCTCAGCCAGCAAAGACCTACTCCAGATGACACTGAGCTCCTACACCTTGTTCAGACAGGGGACCGCAGGGCTCTATTTTGGATGCTAATTAGATAAAGACTACTGAATTCTCCTGGAGAATAAATAAAAATAGCTCATCTAAACTTTTATTTCCTTCACAATAAGAGGAAGTTAATGTGAAGGAATCGTCTTTCTTGCTTGGGCATAATAAAGACTTACGAACCTCGAAACCTGCTTTGTATGGGATTTAATAATTTTTAAGCACTAGAAGAATCACAGTCTTATTTTTCTCTTAGTATCCGCCTCAATCTGTTCTAAGAATCATTGCTGCAAACTTCTAAGAGAAGACTAGATAAGCTTTGTCACTGGGATCCAGCTTATGTTTACAATAAACCCCCACCCCCCACCCCGTACCATCCAACTTCCTAAACATCTGCTTCATTTTTTGGAATTTGCAGCTACTAATATAAATTCAATACAACTTTTACAGACCGCATCTAAAGAATGCTCACAAATCTGTCTGGACTGCAATAAAACAAGAATATTAAAAAGCACCATGATTTTGATTAACCCCTGGCCTCTCGTATAGCTGGGTAACTGGGTTACTTGCTTGTTTGCTCGTGGCTTCACATGGTCACTGAGCACCTGCTTTGTGCCAGGAATTTACCAGAGTCTTGAAATTGTCTGAGAAAAGAATAGACATGTTCACTCTCCTTACACAGGTCATGCATTGGTGACAAGAGGGAAGCGAGCTGACAATTATGGGCCATCTGTCAGATTCTTTGAAAGGGTGAGTTCAGGATGTTCTAGAAGCACAAAGGAAGGGCACCACTCTTTGCTGGTCAGAGAAGGCCTTCCGAGTCAGTTTACAGGAGTTCAGGTGTCCAAACTTCAATAGCAAGGATAACCTTTTCCATAGCTGCCGACTTTTGCAAAATCCTATTTTAAAAAAAATAAGGTGACAATTATAGGGAGACCTCTTTCTTTTAATTTTGCAAACTCATGAATTTATAATTATTTCCACATAATTTTTAAAAAAACAAAAAATTGTTTTAGATTTTATTTTAATTTTTTCAAGTTTTATTGAAGTATAGTTGATTTACAATGCTGCAATAATTTCTGCTATACAACAAAGTGATTCATTTTTACATATCGATACATCAGCATGTGGATGATATTTAAGGATATTTGCTAGATGAGATAACAAGGAGTGAGTAGAGATGGAGAAGAGATGTTGGAAGGTGAGCTCTGGGACCTCCAACACTTTGAACCAGGAAGAGGAAGAGCTGAGATGAATGGGCAAGGGACTTCAATATGTGGAAATGAGAAAATGGTCAAACAGAACTAAATCCCTGAAACAGAACTGATCATAAAATCCTAATTTTTCTGGGAATTTCTAGAGGTCTTAAGAAATGGACAAACTTTTCATGAACTATAGAAAATAAAATTTAATCAATCTCATGTATATCTTAAAGGGCAGGTCATTGTAGCTAACATCTGAATGACACGTGTGGTAACTATTTTATTTCTTTCTGTAACGTGTGTGTATATGTGTGTAAATGTATTGACTATGAAAAACGTATACCAAGTTTGAAAAAAAAGCATAAGTAAAATGATCATTATGCTTTGTCTCTGTTTCAGGAATGAATTAGAGTCTATAGAATATGTTTTGCAATATTGGGTTTAAGTCATAGCTTGAAATGGGAATTAGCATGATGTTATCAGTATGACATCCTTGTGTACGTCATCATCTGATTCATGATTGAACAGACAGTAGTTTCTGACAAATTTAATCTCCACTACAGAAGCACATGAAGCACTTTTTGCTTGAGTCAATGGAGACTTCCTTAAACTTGGATGACGCATCATGTCCTTTTCAGTAATTTGGGTTGATATTTTCTTTGAACAAAGCAAAATTAAATGATGAAATATGCAGTCCTTAAGAAAAGAATGTGCTTAGGAATGAAATACCATGAATAAAAATGAAATGAGTAGAAATCTCCCATATAAAAGCCCAATTATTTCCACTGAAATAAAAGGAATGGAGTTGTTGGGGAATGGGGTGAGTCTATATGAGCACAACTGAATTTACTGTTTAAGTTAATCAGTAACTTATGACACAGGAAGCCCATACAGATTCACAGTACCAAAAAGTCTCATCAAAACAGAGACACCATGAGAAATGTCCTACTGGATCTGTGTAACAATTTCAAATTATTTTCTTTCCTTTTGCTTCCTTTCCTCCATCCCTACTCCTTCCCTCTGTTTCTTTCTCTAAAAAGATCCTGTTATCACAGACAAATGAGGCAAGTCAATAACATCCACCCAAACAGGCAGGATATATTGAGCCAATTCAAAGCTGGGTGAACAGCAGCTGTGGTCTTGCCTGTGAATTAGTTCAGAGGTGGCTTTTGCGCAGTGAAGCATCAGAACTCTTTCATTTATACTTTCCAATAAATGCTGAAGAATGTGGATTTATGTAAAATTCTGTTTGTTGTGATTTCAACATTTAAGTCTGTGTTTATATGTGTAAAAGAGAGGAAAAGGAAGAGAAAAGGAGATAAAGGCATTTTCAGTCTATTCTAAAGATTTTTAAAGCAGGCAGCAGTGAAACAGATTGACCTTTTATTACTTCTGAATTGAGGACAGCTTCCTCCCTTTAAAGCTTCAATTATATTGCAGGTTTTTATGATTTTGGAAGATGCCATGGTAACTTAGGCAATGAACCCAAACCAAGCCGTTCGATGTGTTGAACTGTGTACCATAAACCTCTGCAGTTTTACCAATCTCACATTGGAAATTACCCAGTTACAATATTTTTAGCTTGGTTTTACAAATGCAATTAGAATACATGGCTTATAAAAAAATACTAGACCGAATGGGAAAAAATAATGTGTATGTAAACTATAGATTAATTCGCTCGAAATTTTTCGATTTAAATTTTGAAGAAAAACTTCAGCTACTAAACCATCTATAATTCTGCTGGTAGTGTTTGCATTTCAAGAAGGATTTAGTAGTCTAAAATTATGCTGTGCTGTTGGTTGTGGAAAATTACTTTATGACATTAAAATGTGTTCATAATAAAGTTGGAATGAAAAAACCAATTATAAAAACAGTAGATATCATATAAACTCAATCTTATTTATAAAAACTTCTATGCAAATATATCCATACATATACACTAAAAGGCAGAAATATATAAGGGTTACAATAGTTATCTCTGGATGTTGAAATTACCAATGATTTTATTTTTTTATGTTTTTCTGTTTGTTTTCCTAAATTTTATAATATGCATTTTATTTGACTATACGAAATCTAAAACACACACACCAGCTCACTTTAAAAGAAAATAATTTCAAGTTCCAGCTATATTTTAGAAATGGTCATAGGACTTACCATTTTAAAAAAGCTATAAAGTTGAACATATATGAAGCAATTGTCTTCTGGTTAATCAAGTCTAATCTTTGAAAAAATTGAAATGCATAAGGTGTACTCAAAGTTAATTTCTGCTTTCTGCCTAGGAGCTCTTTGAAAACCCAGCACTGGCATTTGAAGCCCAAGCAGATGAGGAGGCTGTCGAGAAACAAGTTCCCAGAGAGAAGGAAATTGTAAAGAGAAGGAACTCCAGAAAACTCCATGAGATCCTTTAAATCTTTTGCCAAATACCAAGCTGAGCATGTGTGAAATGATGGTATCTAGTATAATAGCTACTAGGAGGCTATGAACTGAAAAAAAAAAAAATATATATATATATATATATGCATATATATATATATATAACATTTGGACAGTGCTGGGAGATATAAGCTTTCAAGTAGCCAGAGTGGAGGTTGAGGTCTCAAAAAGGTGGTTCCTTATGAGTATGGCTATGATAGTCTTAGAAGAAATCAAATCCTCAAACCAAAACTCAACTGGATAAATCATGCCAGAACAAAAGACAACATTCCTTAAAGAAAGACAGTGAGGAATTCCCGCTGTGGAGCAGTGGGTTAAGGATCTGGTATTGTCGCAGTGTGGCATAGGTCATAGCAGTGGCTTGGATTCAGTCACTGGCCCGGGGGCTTCCCTGTGCCATGAATGTGGCCAAAAAAAGAAAAAAAAAGACAGATGAAGAAGGAGAAAGATAATGTAATACAGAAGTTCAAAAGTGTAATGCAAACAATATTGAATGTATAAATTACAATTTCTAGATTTATGTAAAGAAAAAAGATATTATACAGTGAGTAACCAAATGGAATATCCTAACCAAGAAATAAAAACCACAGCAATTGAAATTTTAGCATTTCAAAATATAGTGAAATGAAATAGAATTGTAATGGTAGTAGATGGATCTAACAGCAAATTGAACATCAATGAACAAAGATCAATACATTTGAAAACAGGTATATCAGTCTGGGTATAGTAAAGAGACAGAAATCAGGAGTTCCCATTGTGGTTCAGCAAGTTAAGAACCCAACTTTTGTATCCATGAGGATGTGGGCTCTATCCCTGGCCCTGCTCAGTGGGTTAAGGATCTGGCATTGCTGTAAGCTATGCACAGAGCTCGGATCTGCAATCGCCATGGCTGTGGTGTAGGCTGACAGCTGAAGCTCTGATTGGACCTCCTAACTGGGAACTTCCAAATGCCACAGGTGCAGCCACAAAAAAAAAAAAAAGAGAGAGAGAGAGAGAGAGATTACACAGTGATTCAAACAGGGGAAGATATATATGAAGAATTAAGCTGTGATAGAAGATCATAAGATGTAAAATAATTCTAAAGGGTTATAACAGGCAGACAAGGAAGGATAAACCTGGAAGAGTGCCTTCCTGAGATTCAGACCTTGTTGGAAAAAGTACGGTTGCAGCCCAGTGGATGGCAGGCCAAACCTGGTCAACAGTCACCAAGCAATCAGGAAATAACTGCGGTACAGGTAAGCCACAGATGGTGAGAAAGTGTTCAGAGCAAGCCAGGTCTCACTGGGAAGGCAGTGAGAGAGAAATCTATAGGGAATAAATGAACTGCAGCCAATGCACTTGTTCACAGAAAGAGCTGGGATTCTGCTAAAGGTGATTGGGTAGTGTCTGTAGCAAGAGACTCACAGAAGACACACCTCCAGAGTGATGGGGTAAAGGAGTAGGCACACCAAAGGAACCAGGCTGATGGTATGTTTAGAAATCTTAGAGCATATTGGAAGGTCCATGAGAAGGTGATCACAAGCCTGGGCTAGGGTTGCAAGGTCACTAAGAGATTGCACATTTGGTGCATATGATTAGGGCAGAGCACCATCAAATGGCCACATATCTACATCACTGACCAACTATACAGCAGTCAGATCAACCAGAGAAGCTCCCTTCCTTCTCAGTGTCTTTTCAGGTCTTTTCAGGGCTAACTACTGAGAAGCTTAATATCATCCCCAGGGCAAAGGAGAAATGCTATAAGAATCCCATCCATTATTATAAAGAAGCTATTGAAAGGTAAATTTGGAGCTGGAAGAAATAAATGGATAACTGTCACAAAAGGGCAACAGAAATTGTATAAACTAAAGTGCAGAGAGAGAAAAAAAAAGATTTCAAATAATGAACAGAGACTCAGTGGCCTATAGAGTATTATAAAGTGGTGTAACTTGTGTGAAACTGAAATCCCAGAAAAAACAATTGAAATGGGAAAATATGCAAAAAAAAATTACCAAACTTCAACAAATTGAAGAAAAATCAGAAAACTCTATGATCCAGGAAATTCAATAAACTCTAAACATTAAATATACAAGGAAAATCACACTCTGGCACATCAAAATAAAAATTTTGGAACCAAAAATAAAGAGAAAAAATTTAGAGCAGGAAATTTAAAGAGGAAAAAGGCAATCTATATAAGGAAAACAACAATAAAGTTTACTATTCACTCACACACAAAAACTAACACAAAATAGATTAAAGACTTAAATATAAGACATAAAGCCATGAAACTCCTAGAAGAAAACAGAAGAATAAAGTTCCTGGATGTGGGTCTTGGTAGTGATTTTTTTGATGTACACCTAAAGCACAGGCAACAAAATTAAAAAAAATAACAAGTGGGACTACATTAAACTCAAAAGCCTTTGCACAGCAAAAGAAACCAACAACAAAGTGAAAAGACAATCAGTGGATTGGGAAAATAATATTTGTAAACCATATATCTGAATGGGGGTTTATTTTTGAAGTATACAAGTACTTATACAACTCAATAGCAATAAATGAAATAACCCAGTTGAAAAATGGGAAAATGATCTGAACTGACATCTCTCAAAAGCAGGTATGTGGAAGATTAACAAGTACATGAAAAGATGCTCAACATCACTAGTCACTAGGGAAATGTAAATTAAAACCGTAATGAATTACCTCATGCCTGTGAGAATGGTCATCTTCAAAAAGACAAGAGATAACAAATGCTGGCATGGATGTGGAGGAAAAGGAATCCTGTGAAGTGCTGGTGGGACTGTAAATTGGTGCAGGCACTATGGATAGAGGATCCTCAAAAATTTTAAAATGGAAATACCATATGACCCAACAATTACACTTCTGGGAATATACCCAAAGGAAACAGAAACACTAAATTTGGAGTTCCTATTGTGGCACAGCGGAAATGAATTTGACTAGGAACCATGAGGTTGCGGGTTCAATCCCCTGGCCTCACTCAGTGGGTTAACCATCCAGTGTTGCCATGAGCTGTGGTGTGGGTGGCAGACACAGCTCAGATCTGGCATTGCTGTGGCTGTGGTGTAGGTCAACAGCTGTGGCTCTGATTAGACCGCTAACTTGGAAACCTCCATATGCCACAGGTGTTTATGAGAGTTCTCATGGTAGCTCAGTGGGTTAAGGACTCAAAGTAGTATCCATGAGGATATGGGTTTGATACCTGGCTTCCTTCAGTGGGTTAAGGATACAGCATTGCCACAAGCTGCAGCATAGGTTGCAGATGCACTTCAGATCTGGTGTTGCCGTGGCTGTGGCATACCTGCAGCTGCGGCTCTGATTCCACCCCTAGCCCAGGAAATTTCATATGCAGCAGGAGCCGCAAAAAGGAAAAAAAAAGGAAAAGAAAATGTATATCCACCCACATGTTCATAGCAGCATTACTTCATTACTTAGAAGAGCCAAGCCAAGGCTTGGAAACAAGCTAAGTGTCCATCAATAGATGAAAGAATAAAGTTGTGGGGGGGAGAGAGAGGTGAGCTATTAAAAATGAGGAAATCTTACCATGTGCAACAATATGGATTGACCTTGACCTTGAAGGCATTATGCTAAGTGAAATAAGTCAGAGAAAGGTAAATACCATATGATCTCAATTACATGTGAAGTCCAAAACAAAAGCAAAATCAAAAACTTGTAGAGGAGTTCCTGTCATGGCTCAGTGGTTAATGAATCCGACTAGGAATCATGAGGTTGCGGGTTCAATCCCTGGCCTTGCTCGGTGGGTTAAGGATCCAGCATTGCCATGAGCTGTGGTGTAGGTTGCAGACGTGGCTCAGATCCTGCATTGCTGTGACTGTGGTGAAGGCCGGCAGCTACAGCTCCTGTTAGACCCCTAGCCTGGGAACCTCCATATGCCGTGGGTGCAGCCCTAGATAAGGCAAAAAGACAAAAAAAAAGAAAAAAACTTGTAGAAAAAGAGATCAGATGTATGGCTAACAGAGTCAAAGGGTAGGTATAGAAAAGACTTATATTTAAGTCTTTTCTATACCACTGCTATATGGTATAGAAAAGTCATTAAGAAAGTAAATCTGAAAAAATGGATGGATGTTAGCTGAACCTACTGGGACAATCATTTCACAGTGTGTGCAAATCAAACCATCTTGCTGTATGGCTTAAGCTTATACAGTGATACATATCAATTATTTTTTAATAAAATGAGGTAAAAAAGTGTAATGGCTCATTTCACATCAGAAATCAATAGAAGCCAGGAGACAATGTTTAAAGAGCAGGAAAAACATGCTGTAAATGAGAATTCCATATGCAGCAAAAATATTTTTAAAAAACTGAAAAAAATAAGGATACTTTCAAATAGATAAAAGGTAAGTGAATTAATAACAAATTGACCTGTACCATGGGAAATGCTGAGGAAAAGTTTTTATACCAAAAGGATGCAATGTTAAATGGAAGTCTAAAACTACAGAAATAAGGAAAAAACAAACATAAGGAAATGGTAAATATGGTAGATATAAAATAACTTTTAATTATTTTCATTTTGTCATATCTTTGATAGACTATTGATTATCAAAGTAGAGTAATAACACTATATTATAGAGTTTATAACATATGCAGAGTAAAACATTAATATATGTGATAACAAGAGCACACCAGAGGGCAGTGGCGTTCAATGAAATTACACAGTTATAAGGTACTTACATAGGAGTGAAGGAAATATCTTACATAATATATGAAGAAATTTATTAGTTGAAAATAGAGCATGTATGTTAAAGATGTATATTGTAATTTCTAGAGAAATTATCAAAATAATAAAAAATTTAAAATATAGCTAAAAAGCCAAAAGAGGAGATGAAATTCAATAATAAAAATATATGAATTATGCCAAAGAAGGTAAGAAGAGAGCAACAAAAACAAAGAACTGATGGGATACATGAAAGACAAATAGCAGGATGGAGGACTTAAACATGAATACATCAATAGTTACATTAAATGTAAATGTAATAAACACACCAACATAAAGGCACAGATAGTAACATGATAAAAAATGTAAAGTCCAAATGCATGATCTTTATAAGAGAAACACTTTAATATGAAAACGAGTTAAAGTAAATGGATAGAAAAAGAACACCAATCATAAAAACTTTGGAGTAATATAGGAAGTGCCTATATTAATATAAGGTGAATTATATATGAATTAAAATCAAAGAGAAATTGAAATATTTCATTGATAGCAGAGATAATACAATAGAGAAATATTCTATAAATATTGACAATAGGAAGGAATATTTAGTAATGATAAAAGGGTCAATTAATCATGAAGGCAGGACAATCTTAAAATGTGCATGCATTTAAAACATACCTTTAAAACACATGAAGAAAAGACAATTAAGAAAAGCAGAAATAGAGAAATCTATAATTATAGCTTAAGAGTTTAATACTCCTCTCTTGGTTACTGATAGGACAAAGAGACAAAATTGTGAAACAATATAAACGATTTGAATAGCATTATAAACTAACATAATTGACATATTTTGTATAATACACTCAGCAACTACAGAATGCACATCCTTTCCAAGAACAAGTTCATGAAGTTAAATTGTAATCCATAATATGTCTCAATAAATTTCAAGGGATTGCAGGGAGTTCCCATCGTGGCTCAGTGATTTACGAATCTGACTAGGAAAAATGAGCCTGCATGTTCGATCTCTGGTGTTGCTCAGTGGGTTAAGGATCCAGCATTGCTGTTAGCTGTGGTGTAAGTTGCAGATGCGGTTCGGATCCCGCGTTGCTGTGGCTGTGGCATAGGCCGGTGGCTACAGCTCCAATTAGACCCCTAGCCTGGGAACCTCCACATGCCACAAGTGGGGCTCTAGAAAAGGCAAAAAGACAAAAAAAAATTTCAAGGGATTGCAGTGTTACTGTGTATTTTCTAATCAGATAAGAATTAAATTAGAAATTAATATCAAAAAACAGAAAAACTCTAAATATTTGGAAATTAAGAAACACATTTTTAAAATAACTGATGAGATCTAAGAATAAATCACAACGGAATTCAGAAAATTTCTTAAACTAGATTACAATGAAAACATAGCACATTAAAATATGTGGGATACAGCTATCGCTACGATTAGGCAGGTCTAGATAGCTTTAACGGCTTATATCCATAAAGAATAAGAGTTTAAAGTCAATGCTCTAAGTTGTAAACTTCATAAACTAGAAAAAGAACAAATTGAAATGAAAGTAAGCAAGGGAAAGACAGAATTAAAATAAGAGCAAACGTTAGCAAAACAGAAAATGGACAAACAATAGAGAAAATCAACAAATACAAAAGTTGTTCTAAGAGTTTTTTTTTCTTTTTTAAATAATAAGCCCATAGCAAGAGAAAAGGGGGGGGGAGGTGAAGGGGTGGAGGAGAGAGAGAGAGAACCATAAATTACTATATCAGACATGAAAGAGGTTAGGTCTCTGCACATTGTACAGATGCTTTAAAAGGCCACTAAGGTTAACATGAACAACTCTATACCAAGAAATTTTATGATTTATTGAAATTGACAAATACTGTGACAGTCACAAGAAGAGAGAGAAAACATGATCATCATATATATTTGTTAAAATGTTGAATTCACAGTTTTAAAACTTCCCACATAGAACATTCCATGTGGGCCAGACATTTAAGGAATAAATAATCAGTCATACAAACTCTTCCATAAAAGTATGGAAAATAGAAAAGTAAGGGTGAGACAAGTATTAACCTGATAGTAAGAACAGACACATTACAAGACAGAAGACCTTCTATCATAAACACAGATATAAAATCTACCATAAACACAGATATAAAAGTCCTGAAAAAATATGACTTTATCAAATCCAGTTATATGAAAAGAACAATATGTCACTACCTGTTGATATTTCTCCCAGGAAAGCAAGGTAGTCTAACTTTCAAAATATCAATTTCTATCATTTACCACATTATTAGAATAAAAAAGAGGTCATCACATCATTTGTGATGACAAAGCAGCATTTGAAAATATTTAACATACATTCATAGTAACAAACAAAAACAACCTCTTAGCAAAGTGGGAAAGAAGGGAACTTCCTCAATCAAATTTTTCAAAAAATCTATGAGAAACTTATAGGTGACCTTATACATAATTCAAACACAATGATTTCTCCAAGACTGGGAGCAATGCAGGGACTGCTCACCAGTTCTATCCATCATTGTTCTAGTGGTTCTAAATGGTGCAATGAAGCAGAAAATAAATAAATAAAAAACAACTAACTACATAAATAACATCTATATTGGAAAAAAGAGAAATTCTCTGTTCATAGACTGATTACATGAGGAGAAAAGTCCTAAGAAGTATGCAAAATAATTTCTAGGAATTTATTATTTTGAATTATTTTGAGTGAATTTAATAATGCTACAGTTTTCTGTAGAATAACTAATAAGCAGTTAGAAAGGGAAATAAAAGACCTTTAAAATTGAATGAAAAATATGAAATAAATATAAATGCATTTAATGTGAAATGTACAATACAATACCTCTACAATAAAAATTTCAAAACTAATGCTGAAATTTTATGTGAAAAGCTATTCCATGTTCGTGGATGGGAAAATTCAATTATTTATTTATTTATTTATTTATTTATTTGCTTTTTAGGGTCGCATCCTTAGCATATGGAGGTTCCCAGGCTGGGGGTCACATTGGAGCTACAGCTGCTGGCCTAGGCCACAGCCAGAGCAACGCTATACCCAAGCCGCATCTGTGACCTGCACCACAGCTCATGGCACTGCCAGATCCTTAACCTACTGAGCAAGGCCTGGAATGGAACTTGTTAACCTTATGATTCCTAGTCAGATTTGTTTCCATTGCAGCATGACGGAAACTCTGAAAGTTCAATTTTAATAAGATGTTTTGCAGTTTGATTTATGGATTGAATAAAATCCCAACCGTAATCTCACAAGATTTCTTTTTTTAGTAAAAGTTAAAAATTTGATAGGTTTTTCATTGGAGGAGTACAAATTTCTAAAAGTATAGAATGCATCCAGTGGTGTCGAACTGGAATTGGAGATATCGGTATAAACTCCTGATTTTAAAGAGACAAATATAGGAGTTCCCGTCGTGGCTCAGTGATTAATGAATCCGACTAGGAACCACGAGGTTGTGGGTTCCATCCCTGGCATTGCTCAGTGGGTTAAGGATCCGGCATTGCCGTGAGCTGTGGTGTAGGTTGCAGACGCGGCTCGGATCCCGCGTTGCTGTGGCTGTGGCGAAGGCCGGCAACTACAGCTCCTGTTAGACCCCTAGCCTGGGAACCTCCATATGCCGCAGCTGTGGCCCTAGAAAAGGCAAAAAGACAAAAAAAAAAAAAAAAAAGAGAGAGAGAGACAAATATACATAGATGTTCTGTGCATTTGCCTGTAGGTGTATACATTTCCTAAACTGCATTCTTTTCCTACATCTTTCTGATAAGAAGAGCTGCCCATGGCAATGAGCATACTTAATGAGTTGCCCATGGCAATGAACATACTTAATGCCGAGATCTTGGTTTCCAAACACCATCCTCTTCTTAAAAAGACCAGGTCTCCTTGAATGAAGGCAATTCCAGGGATGGGCAGGGAAAGTACATGAAGCTTCCGGAACTCCTTTTGTGTCACGAAATTAAGAAGGGGCTCGAAGAACTGACAATCAGAACAAAGTAAGAACCGAAACAAAGTGTTAGATTATAATCTACTGGATAAAAAATTCCACAAGTCCATTCTGATACAAATAATAAATAAACAAGCCCACAAATAGGCCAAAGGAAACCTCTTCCTCACAGCAGATTGCCAGTTTATAAATACCAAGGAATGGTAGATTGAGGGACTCCTCATTGCATGCTAAAACTATTAAGTGAAAGTTTTAGGAGGAAGGAGACATTTACGTAATAGAAAGGTGTTTGCCCACAAATTATTTATTATTTACCAAAGGAAAATAATACCTTTCCAGGGTAGAAGGCTGTCAATTACCAAGCAATCTAAGTTACTGTCACCAATACTGGGACAAATTGACATCTTAAGTCTCCTCATGTTATTCACTAAGAAGGGCACAGCACTTCAGTGGTACTCCTGATCAAAAAAACTCCCCCCAAAACAAAACATAATAATAATCGAATAGGGAGGAAATATCAGACAAACTCATTTTGAGATACATTCTATACAACATCTGCATGATTGTCTTCAAAACAGTAAAGACAAGAGAAGGCTGAGGAACCGTCCATATGGAGGAGGTTTTGGACACACATGCTCCTCACATGTAAATATATGTATTATATGTAAATACAATGCCTGCTCCTCAACAACAGCCTGGACTGAGAAATGTGTATATATAATGTGTAATGTGTAAAGATGTGTGCATATAGGTTTATACATGTATACAGGTGTGTGTATATTTTTATACTTATATATGTATATATGTTTGGATGTATACTTGTGCATATGTACATAGATATAATACTAGAAGGACAAAATTAAATATCCACATGCCTTGCCTTGTAGGTTAGAAAATGTATCAGTATTAAAATGTTAATATAAAATATAACATTAAAATAGAAAATGTATCATTGTCAGTATTAAATTAAATTCCCTATTTTAATCATTATACTTTTGTTATATAAGACAATGTCTTTCTCTTTATGAAGTCAATATTAAAGTGTTGGGGGAAAGTTAAAAATCCTGCTATTTCCAGTTTCAAATGGAGAGAGAAAGTGAGCAGGGGAGAGACAGTGGGAAGGAAAGGAGAGGGAGAAAGGGAGAGAAAAAGGGGGAAATCATACAGGACTGTTGAATTTGGGTAAAGGTGATACATGAGTTCCATGTACTAGTCTTACGACTTTTTTTTTTACAAGTTTCAAATTAGAGAAAATTTAAATGGTAAAGAAAAACGGGAACAATCCTTGGATAGACACTTCATGAGGAAGACATAGTCACGTGCAGGTGTGTTTCCTGGAGGAGTTCTGGGGTGTCTGGGGGTTTGTGGCAGCCAGGTGGCAGTGCCCCAGTCTGCTCTACGGTGGACTCCAGGGCTGTGGACTACCTGTGTTGCGCTTGGCATCTCCTTGAGGAGCCACACAAGGTTGTGGCTTCATGTTTTGATATCTGTGCATTTTTTGGAGAAGTGTTAACATGGATAGCAATTCCTGGAAATTATATCAATCTCTTTTTTGGAGGAGCAGAAAGTTTTACTCAGTTAAAAGCAGTTAAATTAAGAGGGTGGGAAAAATGCTTGCTATACAGCTCAGACCAATTGGAAGGAAAACACATTGTTCTTTTAAAGCTCAACCATATTAAAGGAGATATGGTATTGAAGAACCATCTTTAGAAGAGACCAGATTTTTATAAAGTCAGCAGAAACAGCAAGGTCACTGTGAAAAGCTCACCAGTTAGGAACATGTTCTTCGCAGGAAATAGATTTTAGAGAAAAATACGAGAACTTAAAGAAAAGAAATCTAAATATCAGAACTAGACCAACTGATTTCTCATATTACCAGAAGGATAAAGTCCTGAGAACAAAACTGAGTATTCGTCAGTTACAGCTGGCTTTTCCAAATAGAGAGAGCACCGGGTAGAAGAAGCCCCATGAGATGCTTGTCCTAAGGACTGGCCTTTGTTTGAGACGAGAACTTTCCTCTTCACTCAGATTCCTTCACTTCTTCCTCCCATTCAAGGTCCTTTGTTGCTGGTGGAGTCATGGAAACATGTCCTGAAAAGAGGGATTCATTTTCCTCCTACTCCTCCAGAAAGCAGGTACAGATCACCTCCAAAGAACTTTCTACTGACAGATAGTTCTGGCTTATCACAGCATTCAATGGTAATTTAAAAATCCCTGTATTCTAAGGTGTTCCTGACTCTCCCCTCCCTCATATACAGGCTTTACCCTCCCAACTCAAAAAAAAAAAAAAAAAAAATGCAAATAACAGTGAGTAACCTACTACTACAGGACTGATCCAGTTTTAAACAATCTACTGCTAAAGCTTGAAGTTTCTTTAAAAATAATTTTAAATTCTCTCTTCTTTTCAGCTCAGGGAAATGCCAGTACTTGAAAGATTACACTTTTCCCAAATGAAAGCTTGACAAAATTATAACTCTTGAGATAGTGTTTTATAGATAAAAAAATGTATATAAATATTTTTAAAGACAATAACGGTATCACGTGGGAGAGTTAGTAAGGTCTCCTGTGGTTTTCACAGGCATTTTTAAAGCCAACAGGCACAGGCCACACGGGCCAAGCCCAGCCTTTTGGTGTGAGTGGGGAGAACTGACCACACCTGTGCGGCTTGTCATGCGCTTGGTCTTTGGTTCGTGCAGGAGGAGTCCCTCTTGCTGTATGTGATCGCTGCACACAGCTAGGGCTCCTGCTTGTTTTCTGTGTCGATTCCATGTATACGCTGCATTTGTGATTCATTTACCAACACTTGTCAACAGAGATTTGAATCCTGTGGTGCTGGATCTGAGGACTACAAAAGGACAAACTAGCAGAGCTGAGTTACTCATGTGACTTCTTCACATGAAGTCTATTAACCTATTTATTTGTCAGACAGAAGACAGTAGTCTTTCAGATTATGTCACCACAATAGGCATTTGTGTGTGTGTGAATCATAGCATAATTTAGTTTTACTTTATAAATCATTTTACTGACCTTTGATTTCTCTCCATTATTTGTCATAAGTTCAAATGAAATATCAACCCATATGTAAACTTTGGGAGGAGGAGAAGATGAATAAGTTGCTCATTTAATTCATTCGTTCATTTAAATGAGTTGAATTATGATATTTAAAGTGCGAGAAGAGTTCCCCAGTAACTCATTGGGTTAAGGGTCTGGTATTGTCACCTGCTATGGCTCTGGTTGCTGCTATGGTGTGGGTTAGACCCCTGCCCCTCCCCCCCGGGGGGAGTCGAAAAATAAAGGCAAAAAATAAAGTACAAGAAAACCTAACACTTAATAAGGGGACGTCTATTATTAACACAAAAAGAGGATGATTTAAATAACATAGAGCCTCTCCAAGAAAAAGAAATACTCCATGAATTCAATTGTCTTATCTGGGGGGATTGCTAAAATTTTCCCCCTGGTTCTGGGTTGGGGGTAGGAAGGGCAACAACTGTGAGTAAGAAAGAGCTTAGAAAAAAATAACATTAGAATATTAGAAAGAAAAAGAGTCCTTAGCCGCAGAAGGTGGGGAAATCAATGGATAATTTTCGGCTCCAGCCTTCAGGTGGCGCTATAATCCCTTCAGAATCAGTTCCTGTCCAGCGTGTAGTGGCTCTGAGCTGGAGGAGAGGGTGAGAGTAAGAGAGGAAAAAGGTGTGGTTAGAGAAGGGGAAAGGCAGGAAGTATTCCTCTCACAGGAGGTATTAATACATTGTCTGAATCTTGGGGGAGTGTCTGTAAACAGAAAGAGGAAATGTGTACCTCCCCGGAGAGAGAAGAGTTCTATAACTTCTAATGCTAAGGTATCATCTTTTTCTGATTAAAGCAAAATGGGTTGGGTTTTTGGAAAGCAAATTCTGGTGTTTTTCTGATCCAACGGTTAGAGCTCCGTGAGCAAAATAATGTGCAATTGAATTTATACACTGACACTTCTAAGTAACACGGGCTAGCCCATCTCTCTCTGGCCAGAACTACATGCAAGCCAATATTCCAAACAAATTAATATGTAACTGCATGAACACGTTCTTATTTCTCTGTTGTTTTGGTGCTATTTGCCTGTCCTAAAAGGAGTGGTGGACCAGCCATTTTTAAAATCCATTTCAAGAGAGATTATAACCGTTACCTATCCAGTGGATCTGTTTCATTAAGTATAAATGAGTCTGTGATGAGAAAAGTCAAACCTCCATTTTATTAGTCTTAATTTTAGTTTTTATTTTTAGATACCTAATTTGCTTTCGCATTTGATACCTTGGACAAAAAAGCAAAATCCACCGCCCATCTGGCGAGTGTAACTGGACCCTCTTAAGCAGTGGTGCAACTTCTCACAGATACCACAAAGCAAGGAAGGAGGCTGGATGAAGAAGAAATCTTTTAATATATTTGTGATTAACCGGTGACTATAATAAGAACTTTCAGGGGAACAGAAATACAGAGAAAAATTAACATGGGAGGACACAGGATGATTATTTGCACAGGAGGAAAAAAGGGAAAACAGCGCTCAGTCTCTCCATCTGACAGCCAACTGCCTGATAAATAAGTAATAGGGAAAAATTTCCACCCCCAGATTTACACATTTTGTACTCTTTTAGCCCGACCTTTGTGCACGGCCACAAATCTGACACTAAAGAGCAAGTCTATGAATTATGGAATACGAGACATGATTTGGAGGATTTGCGTTAGAAATAGGCAGCTTTGCTCTCTTTATTGAGGACACAGCCTTCTTCCCTTAGTATCTTTTTTCTTCAGAGTTTTCAGGAGATATGTTTGAATTTTCTTGACCACATTGTTTACTCACTTATCATCCAAAAGATTCCTCAAAAGTTTGTCCAAAAGAAAGTCATTCTGCCTAAAGGACAGCCAAGCTAATTGTTAGAATAAAAACTATTGTCATCAACATCTACCGTGGCTAACATCATAAGGTGACTTGTAGGTTTGTACCTTTGAGAGATTATGCTGCCAAAATGACAGTCTGAAACAACACTGTGTGGACCCATTTCCAAGGGTGTCTGTTAGGAAAGTGAGCACCTGGAGGGTGACATTCTTGACCAGGTGTTACTTAATATCTGCAAGTGACGACCAATGGACCACAGCTATAGAATCTGGGTGACAGCCACAGTCACAATGTGATTCCTGGTAGCTGATTTTAATTTTGTTAAGAAAAAAGGAAAGTAAGATGTAACCAGTCTTGCTAAAGGGGGAATAAAAGACATGGAAACAAGAGACTCAGTCAAGATTAACAAAACATATTAATCCTGTGAAATATAAGGCCTCAAAGTAACCCCACAACTTGCCTAACAGAGGTTAATTACTCCTATTTTTGAGGAATACATAAAGAAAGTTAGTCTTCCTTTTTTTTTTTTTGTCTTTTTGCCTTTTATCTAGAGCCGCACCCACGGCATATGGAGGTTCCCAGGCTAAGGGTCTAACAGGAGCTGTGGCTGCCGGCCTACACCACAGCCACAGCAACGCTGGATCCGAGCCGCATCTGCAACCTACACCACAGCTCATGGCAACGCCGGATCCTTAACCCACTGAGCAAGGCCAGGGATCGAACCTGCAACCTCATGGTTCTTAGAAGGATTCATTAACCACTGAGCCACAACAGGAACTCCCCAGAAAGTTATTCTTCATAAGGTTAACCATCTGTTTCTTCAATTGTAATATTTTGCTCTTTCCTTTTTTAGTATTTAATGGGTCAAATGTTAAATTTTATACACATGATCTTTTTAAACTTAGCTAATGACTTTTTCACCTTTATTGAGGTAAATTGACAAATAAAATTATAAGATCTTTAAAATGTGCAGTGTGGTGATTTGATATATGTATACATTGTAAAGAGTTTCCCCACATCAAGTTAGTAGACATACTCATCATCCCACGTATTTACAGAGTTACAACTTTATTTTTTGGATTCTACAAATCATTGATAAGAGATACTATGCAATATTTATCTCCCTCTGCCTGGTTTATTTCAGTTAGCAAAATACCCTTCAGTTTCATCCATGTTGTCAAAAATGACAGGACTTTTTTCTTATTTGAAGCTGAATAATATATACATAAATATTATATTTTCTTTAGCCATTCACCTGTGGATGGACACTTAGGTTGTTTCTGTGCTTTGGCTCTTGTAAGTAATGATGTGTTAAACATGGGGGTGCAGACATCTTTTTGAGATGATGACTTTGTTTTCATTTCCTTTGGTTCTATACACAGAAGTGAGATGACTGGGTCATATCGTAGTTCTCTCTTTAATTTTTTGAGGGAATGCCATATTGTTTCCCATAGTCGCTATACCAGTTTAGAGGTTGACATTCACAACTGTGTCCAAGTGTTTCCTTTTCTTCAAATTCTTGCCAGCAGTTGCTGTCTCTTGTCTTTTTGAAGACAGATACTCAAACAGGTGTAGGGTGATAACTCATGGTGGTATACCCAGGATCTTATATGATGTCTCTGATAACCTTGTGAGGTGCTTACAGAATTGAAGTTACTTTGTCAAAGTCAATCAGATAGTATTCATATACTTCCCAAAATCATAACTCATAGTCAATGTACCCCAATGGCCTTAAAGGCTTTTTTTTTTTTTTTTTTACAGTAAAGCTTAGTTTTACAACAACTGCTTTACTGTGATGTAGTCAGCCATGGTGCCATTCAGGAAGACTAGCTTTTTAGGTTCCAGACTGCTATACTTTCCGGGATAATCCTAGCAAATGTTATCTTTTGTCACCGCAAGGTGGTTATTGTTTCTCTCTTTCTCTAATTTCTTTACCTGAGACTTTTGTTATCAACATATTGACACAAGACTAGCTGATGTTCAGATCCTCTCTGCACCAGACTTTTATTATGTCTGAGATGCCTCATTGCCTTGGTGGGTAGAAAACATGGATTTACACTCATTAATCCCATGGCACTTTAAATGACCTGCCCATTTCTGTGGCCTTTGAAACATAGCTTCATTAGTTTTGTGCAGGGACCAAGCTTTGATTATGTACCTTGAAAAAGTCAAAATCTATAATTAGACCAAAATAAAACCTTGGGGGTTTCTAAGTCTCTATGGAGAAAACCACAAATCTATTCACTTGTTCCACTTAGTTTTGACTCAGCCAGTAATATTTATAGAGAGGTCATTACGCTCACAAAACTGTCTACCAGGAGCCTGAATCATGATGCCTAATAAAAATGGGTTTCAAACACTCTAAGACCTATGAGAACAATCAGGGGATTTTAAAACATCAAGAATCATTTATTAGAACAACAATAAACAATGTTTGGGGGATACTGAGAATTTCTTTTCTGTATATTAACATCAAAGTCTTATAGCATAGCCCAAATAATCAATATAAATTATATTGAACTCTCTTTTTCACTTGTATAATTATGAATTACTTGGCAACACATAAATTGGAAAATACTCCCATCTGTACACAGGCTGTGAAACTGCAGCATGGACAGACTCAGAAAGGGTCCATAGGCTTTAATTCCAAGGTTGTGATCAGGTGGTCTTTTGGTCTTATCCACATTTTGGTTTCAGTATTTCTGTTTTAGTCCTGCAAGAAGATTGTGTGTGTGTGTGTGTGTGTGTGTGTGTGTGTGTTTAACTCAGGGCCTTGTAAACAAAAGATTGAGAGCTACGATAATCATACAGGAAAATAATTTGGGGTTTCCCACTCACCTCTATCACTACATTATGTGTATTATGATATGACTCAATTTGGTCACTTCTCAGTTCTCTTCCTGGTGTCTTTCATCTTCTCCTTGGGTGACATGATCCAGTTGTTTATCTTCTTTCTTATGGTAAAGATTCCAAAATGAACAACATAATTTAGTAATGAACTTTAACTTCTAAATTGGGTTAATAACTATCACTAAAACTGTTGATTTGTTATGTTATGAATGAACGAGTGCTCAGGAGAATGAAGACTTGCTCACAGAACAAAGGTACTGCTCACAGAACAAAGGTGTTAAGTTTAGTTTGTATGTCTTTGAACCGCACCATATTCCTGCCATGAAATCAAATGCTTCAGGATAGCCCTATGCTTTTAACAAACATTGCTTTGTAACATATGTATCCATTGCTGGGTTTGAGCTTTTAAAAAATAGTACTAAACAGTATGGAAACTGAAACAACATGCTTTGTTTTACTTGATATTACGTTTCTAAGAATCTCTGTTGAGTAGAGCTATCTCTCTTGTTTAATATTCCACTGCATGCATAGTTCACAATTTCATATTCTTTTATTCTTGCTGATGTTTTCCCCTAGTGTTGCTATGAACAATGCTTCTAGAACATTCTTATAAATTTTTATTTGAGTTTCATGTGCAAGTGTTTCTTTAGGTTATATACATAGGAAGGAAATTTCCATGTCAAAATTATGCATCTGTACACATTTTAAAAGATAATACCAAACTGGTTTCCAAAATGGATACACCAGTTTATACTCATACCAGTAGTATATAAATATTCCAAATGTTCCACATCCTTGCCAATATGACATTTTTAAGACCTCTTAATTTGTGTGTGTGTGTGTGTGTGTGTGTGTGTGTGTGTGAAATGTCTACTCATATCATTGTCCTATTTTTCTGTTGGATTTTCTTTTTTGTAGTGTTTTTTAAAATAATTCTTTATATACTGGAGCACAGATTCTTGAATACTTACACTGGGAACTATCTTCTCCTGGTCTGTGGCTTGTTCTTATAGATGCATTGTGTGATGATGCCCAATGTTCATTGCAACTTCTCCATTTTATCTCTTATCTCCTTCTTGGTTTTTATATCTCAAGGCCATTTTTCATTAGCTATTTGGCCTGCATAGACCGTCTCAGTCTGCCTTCTATTCTAGAATTCTACCACTGCCTTTATGTCAACTCATGTGATAGGCTTCTCTCTGGGCACTTCTTTCCTTGGTCCTCTCAGTCCCAGATCTACACCAAGCATTATGGCCTTGGACAGTCCAGTCACCTTCTCTGACTTGCCCTGGATCTCAGGCCCACTGAAAAAGTTGTCTCAACTATAAGGGAAGGTGGACAACGACTTAAGGGTTTTTCATGTGTAAGGAAAATAATTTTATGATAATTATCCCCTGGAACACTATCCTCTAAGAGCAGACTATTTACATATATATATGTATGTGTATATATATATATATATATATATATATATATATATATATGTAAAAATAATTTTTTTTGCTGATGACTCAAAATAATATGCAACTGTCCTTCTAACATAGAGGATGGCTGAACTCAATACGCAAAAGCTGTGTCAGATCTAAAACGGCTGCCTTCCTCAGCAAAATGTGCTCTTCAGCACTTTTACATCATTTAGCTTCTTCCTGCCTCATTGCATGCGAGTTACATTTGAGCCTGAGATCATTTGCCTTTGCTTCTGTACATACTTATTCCACTGCTTGAATGTCCTTTGAGTGAGTTCATTTCAAAATTTTCTCTGAGTGTCTGGATCGTATCCATGAGACTCACCTCACACACAAAACCTGAGAAAGCACTGCAGGCAGATAAGCACTTAATAGATGGCTCTTCACAGTGTTGAAAAGACACTGAAATATTATTAGCATTTGGTTTTCATAGGTTCCAAAAGTCCTTTATGTACTGTGAATAAAAGAAAACCAATAATTAGGTCAAAAGAAATACTAGCCTTTTACAGGACTGTGGTCAAACTCACAAATCTGTGTGCTCTCTGCCAATCTGAAATTTGCTATCACCCAACAGGACCTCTGGCTACAAACAAAGTCTATGCGAACTGCAGCTTCCAGGCCTCCCGGAGGAGGGCTCTGTGCTTCATTTTTCTCCCAGGAGGACCATTCTGACTACAGACTTCAAGCTGACCCGTAGCTATGATGGGTCACTCTTCCTGTATGTTGCTGACAATCTGCCACCTGCCCTGTGTTGAAACCTTTGAGATGGCACCTCCATAGGTGAAAGGGCCGGGTGGTAAGGAGAGGAAGGAGCTCCCGCTCTCAGGTTCTGGTGTGAGAAGAGACACAAGAGAGAAAGACTAACAGGGAGGCTCCTCTACATCTGGAGAAAGGAGCAGGTGGGTCTGCAAGGACCCAGGTCTGTCCCGCTTTCCCGATGGTACCCTCGCTGGGATTTAGACATGGGCTTTGGAGGCAACACCAGAATTCTGGCCCAAGGATTAAGTCCTAAAAGGAGGTCTGTTGAGATAGTGGGGTAACAGGTTCTCATTTAAATGACCCCTTCTAAAGGAGAGGTGGGGAAGCAGGAGACAGGAAGAGAGGAAGGGAGCGAGAAGAGGGAGATAGAATGATGGAAGATAGAAGACAGGAAGGAAGGTGAGAAGTGAGGGAGGAAAAAAAGGAAGGAGGGAGGAGACAAAAAAAAGAAGAAGAAGAAGAAGGATGAAGTGTCTCATCATGAAGGCAAGTGGATGCCTAGAATTCCCACTGGTTCTAGTCCAAGGTCCCTGAAGTCCAAGGTCCTGACTTGTTGAGGAATGAAAATGTCATGTGCTGGTTGGTTGAATAACTCTTTACTTTGTTGTCTTGTCATTTATACTTTAATATGACAGAGGAATCAGAAAGATAATTGGGGTAGAGGATGCAGAAGGAATTGGGGGGCACCAGGCAACTGAAACGTGAGCAGGGGAGGACAGAGTGAGCAGGACAGGCTGACATCACATATAAGCCACGTGTGGCAACCTCAGCATCACGCCCAGGCTGAATCCCCTTCCTCCTTCTCTAGGGCTGTCCCACCACCACAGCAGCCATGACCTCCACACAGAATGTGGCTGCCTTACTTCTCCTGGTCCTTAAATCTCTCCTTCCCCTACACGCATCTCACATCAATAGATGCGCTGAGAACATACTAGAGATGGGGGTGGTAGAGTGGCAGCTTTTGGAGTCTCATGGACCTGGATTTGAATGAAAGCTCTGCCAAGACCTAGTTATTAAAACCTTGGATTACTGTTGCACAAAACGTGCTTAGCACAATGCTTGGCACATGGAAAGACCACCATAAAGTTTAGATAGAAAATTTTAGTACATTTGTGTAATGAGGAAGCAAAAATGAAATAAAAGCAGTACATTCAAGAGGTCTTCGTTTTGGTTACCTGAGCTAGAATGCACTCTGGGATCTGCCACCTTTCTAGGTCACTAGTCTACTGCGAGCATGGATGGGTCTTTTTCTCTCTGTGAGCCTCCTCTGATTGCTCATGTATAAAATGAAGGGGTTTTGCTCTAGAGGTCTAATCCTCTTCTGGTCTTCCATCACCATCTGACCTTGCTTACCCTCCTCTCCTATATGCACACATTCACTTCCAAATGACAAACTGAGTCTGAAAGGCAGCAGCACGATAGGGCAGAATTGTCAGGATCCCCTCCACGCTAAAACTCTTGGACTATGGACACACATTTGAATGCAAGCCCCACAAGGGGAGGGATTTTTGTTTATCTTGTTCACTAATCTAGTCCCACCTAGAACAGTTTATGAAACACAGTAGGTGCTCAGGAACTACTTGTTAAATGAAAACTATTAATACTCTATATAAAAATAAACTTCACTAAAGTGACAATTATTTTCAAAAAATTTTACATTTTAGTAATCAAATAAACCCAGTTAAGATCATGACATGTGATTTGCCACCTATTAAATTGGAAGATGTTTAAAAAAAATAGCAACACTTACATTACTGGCAAATGATAAAGAAATTATCACTGTTACCCTGCTGTAGTACCATCTTTATGAAATTTATTGTGGTACAATTTATCAAAAGACTTAAAAACGTGTATGTGCTTTGATCCAGCAATTCTATATCCAGAAATGTACTGTAGGGGAGTAATTAAGGGTGTGCAAAGATTGAGCTGCAAGAATGTTGCTTATACCAGCAAAATTTAGAAATGACCAAAATGTCAAACTATAGGCAATTTGTTAAATAAAAGATAATATAGTCTTAATGAAATACTAATTAGACATTAAACATATTGCAAATGAATAGTATCAAAAATACTCATTAAAATGTAGTGAAAAGACAGTTTGTAAGATAGCATGTGTAATTCCATATAAAAACCCATATTGTTCTATAGAAAAGATTCCCTTGGCTTATATCTACAAAACTAACCTCGGTTATATCCCGTTTTTGTCATTTTCTCCTTTTTTGCTCTTTTCTCCTTTTTTCTACAACGGCCATAAAATGCATTTATAATGAAATAATAAATCATATTAATTAAAAATTTACCTTTTAACTTTAATAAATGTAGACTTTTATGGAGTACTCTTTTTTTTTTTAGCATGAACTGTGTCCTTTGCCCATCCAGATTGTCTTATGGTATCATTAACATGGCTAAATTAATCAGATTTTAAGCTCCTTAAGGGCAGGGTTTATATCTTTTCTTTACTCTTTAAAGTATCTTGCACCCCTTCTGGCTGCTTAATAAAAACTCACTGCTCTGAATTGAGTCAAGTGTAATTTCAATCCCTATTCTCATTAAATGTCCTCTATAAATCAATTTAAACAGTTCTAGTAATAAGAGTATCCCCCAAGGTTTCCTTTTTATGTAAGCCACTTTTTCACAATCTCTGACACTGGGGACCTAGCCTCGTACACTTGAGCACATGTAGAGACAGGGAGATATTTATTTTGTGTCGCTTCAGGGTGGCTGAATGAAGTAACAAGAAGGTGGATTCAGCTCATCTAAACAAAAACTTTCTAATAATTAAAGATGGGCATCAGTGGGAAATGCTGGGTAAAGAGTTTATATAATCCCTTTCTCTAAATATACCAAGCTGAAGAGAGAAGCAGCCCTTGTGCATGGGGCCAACACTGAGCTAGAGTTTGGACTAGGTGACCTTTGAGTTTTTCCAAATTTAAACATGCCTTATGTCTCATCTGCTGTTAAGAAATCAAGGGCCAGGGTGAGGGGAAGGGTACAGGTGACTGTTTTGCTTGGCTCAATGCTGCACTGGTTTTCCCCTGGATTCCAGACACAGGAACCCTTTCCCAAGCCCTTCCATGGACAACTGTCCATCTCGCTGTGCACCTGTGAAGATCACGTCTCTTCCTTCTTCCAGCATCCGAGATGAACATCACTTATCAAATTATTTTTGACTATACTTGAAGCATGTGTAAGTTTCTGGACCAGGGACTGAATCCATGCCACGGCAGTGACACCAGATCCCTAACCAATTGTGCCGTGAGAGAACGCCTATTGAATGATTTTTTTTTCATTATTATTTTATGGATGATCATTACAATATGCAAGTAAGCATTTGATGTGAATTACTTCAACTTATGCTTCCCAAAATACCCAAGGAGGTAGAATTATACAGGTTAGGAAACTGAGGCTATTAAGAGTTAAACAATGCACCTACGATCACCCCACTAGTAGAAGCAGACACAGAATGTAAACCCAGTTTGGTATGACTTTAAAACAATGTACATAACAGAATCCTACAGTGGCTACTGAAATGCAGTCCGGGGCTTCAGGAGCTGCTCTGCAAACCATCTCTACTGCTTTCCTCCTTCTGAGTCACTTCCCTTGCTCCTCTGTCCCAGCCCAGCACTGATTCTCCTTCTCTCCACAGCTACACTCTTGCTCAAGGCCTCAGTGGACACCAAGTACCTCTGTCCAATGTGTTTCTTCTAATCCTCAGCCACTGGAACAATGCACAGTTTGGACAATCCATAGTTGCTCAAGTCGCAGCGTCTTTCTGGGTTGAACTGGAAGCACGGCCAGCGCAGCTCCGCTAGGGCGGATGCTTCAGAAACCTCCAGGGAAAGCTAACCTTCAGCTGCACCTCCTTCCAAAGACCCTCCGCGGAGGATTATGGCTTCATTCCATCCCAGGGCTGCCCCTCCATAAAGAAGCTCAGGGATTCACTTACTTTTGATGAGACAGGCAGCACTGAGTGGAACTCCGTTTGGGTCCACATAGTTAGTTCTCTCGTGTCTTTTTTTTTTTTTTTGCCTTTTGTCATTTTAGGTCCGCACCCGTGGCATGTGGAGGTTCCCAGGCTAGGGGTCTAATCGGAGCTGTAGCCGCTGGTCTACGAGCAGCCACAGCAACGCAGGATCTGAGCGGCGTCTGCGACCTACACCACAGCTCACGGCAACGCCGGATCCTTAACCCACCGAGCGAGGCCAGGGATCGAACCCGCAACCTCATGATTCCTAGTCGGATTCGTTAACCGCTGCGCCGCGACGGGAACTCCTCTTGTGTCTATTTTTCAACTAAACACATTTTGGCCATTACTTACTCCTTCTTACCTTCCCACTGCATGTTGCATTGCTATTTGGAAATCCATGCAGATTTCTGCCCCACAAGTGCTATGCATTCCGCCAAGCACACTTACCCCCTCTCCCCCAGGGGGACTGCCCAGCTATATTCTGCCGTGAACTTCTGCCCTTTATTTCAGTCTGTACACAGGCTCAGGATCCTGGCCACAGCACAAAAAGATGTGCTTGGTTTATCTACCACAGCCAGAGGAGCCTGGGGTTACCTATTTCATAGCTAATGTTGGGTAGATAAACTTGTTTATAAATATTGATGGATACTGATGTCTTATTACTGGGTACTCTAAGGAAGATTGCATAACTTCCCTCTAGGTTTCTTTTCTAGTGATATCATGAAATTAATGCAACAAATTTCTTTTAATGCCACCTATACCCACGCTGTAAACTATAAAGCAAAGTGTCTAAAGAACATCTTTAAGAAGCATGAACCCAAAAGTACTGTAAGGAATTCTAATTCCATTTGGCTGCCATTTTATGGTAGAGAACGCGCAAACTTTTCTGCTCTTATGTCTTCAGTTGATGTGTTTTTGTGACATTGTTTCTCTGTGTTCTTAATGCATGCCCACTCTTGTAATGGTCCCTGAGATCAGGTATGCCATATGCAATGATTTCTTGCATGGTGTCACATTCAGATTCTTAGGGAAGATTTATTTTTATAATCTCAATTGATTAGCAAATATCTTTTTGATTTTGTGGCAAATCATGTGGTTAATACATATATCATTCCCCTAATACCAGTGCCTGCTTTTGTTACCAAAAATGAGGTCTGGCTGTTCATTTCTCTAAAGTCAATAAAGAGGCAAGTTTTGTGGAAAGGAAAGTTTGTTTTATTTCAGAGGCTGGTAACTAGGGGGACGGGTGGGAGAGGAGGGTGGACTCCTGTCCAAAGGCTGACTCCCCCCTGATAACCAGTGGGCAAGAACTTTTAAAGCAGAATTTCAGGAAGTTTAAGCAGAGGAAGGGGGCTATGTGTGGAAACAGCACAGTCAGCTCTGACAGTCATCTTGAAATTGGCCGTGTGGTGGACTGAGTAGCATTACCTTGATTGTTTTAAACACAGTTAGTCTTTAGTTCCAGGGTCAGTTTGTTCCCATTTCTTTGGGGCCAGTTCTCTCATGTCATGACTACACTCTGGTCATCATGTGGTTAACTTCTTCCACCTGGTGGGGGTTTTAGTATCTACAAAGCAGCGCATAGGATATGGTTCGGAATGTTACCTATAGCCCTTGATAAGGAAATAAAAGTCTTTGATTTTGCTTAATCACTAAGCTATTATTATTTGGTCTTGTTTGATTGTATCCCTTTGCTTCTGTATTTTCTCACTTCTCCAATTAAATTTATTCTTTGACTTAAGTTTTTCTATAGACAAAAGGCAGGCAGAGGACAAAGAGTTCTGTTCCATTTCAATACTGTATCATACATCTAGATGTTCATTTGTTTATCATTTCTTCTTCCCAACTCACACTGGAATGTACCTTCATGAAAGAAAGGACTTTGTTGCATTCCCCACTATAAACTTATTGCCCAGGAAAGTAGAATATCATGAACAAGTCATGCTTATCAAAACAAAGGGTGGTTTCACAGTGGAATATATATTAATGTTATTTACCACAGTAATGACTAAAAGAGACAAGCATACAATTATCACTTTAGATGCAGAAAGAACATTAGGTAAAGTTTAAAGTTCATCATGATTTAAAAAAATAAATTCTAGCAAAGTAAGATAGAAAGGAAACTCCTTAACCTGACGTGGGTATCTAGAACAAACAGAAAACAGAGCAAACGTTATAAAATCTTAAAGACGATCAATGAGACATAAATAAATGGGGAGATAATCCTTGTTCAAACATAGAAGGACTCAGTACCATTAAGATGTTAATTGCCCTCAAGTGATATCGAGATTCAATGTAATTGCAGTCAAAATCTTAACAAGGATTTTTATGCTTCAAAAGTAGAATTTAAAGTTTACGGAAAGGAGCAAAAAGACCAATAACAGCAAAAACATTCTTTAAGAAGAAAAAGATAAGAGAACTGGCAGATACCAACACTATATACAAAGTTATGGTAATTAAAACCATATATACAGGAAAATTTAATATGGGACAGAAGTGTCATTTGAAGATGAGTGGGAAAAGATAGATCATTCCATAGACTGTTCATATGAAAACTAACACAATTTGATCCTTCTTTACAACATGCATGCAGTTACATTTCAGACAGTTTAAATACCCATATATGAAAAACAAAAAAATTAAACATTTAATCAGTATCAGAAGATATGTGTTTTTAAAAGTTTAAAATATAATACAGGGGAGTTCCTGTCGTGGTTCAGTGCTTAACGAATCCGACTAGGAAACATGAAGTTGCGGGTTCGATCCCTGGCCTTACTCAGTGGGTTAAGGATCTGGCGTTGCATTGAGCTGTGGTGTAGGTTGCAGACGCGGCTCGGATCCCACGCTGCTGTGGCTGTGGTGAAGGCCAGCAGCTACACCTCCTGTTAGACCCCTAGCCTGGGAACCTCCACATGCCACGGATGCAGCCCTAGATAAAGCAAAAAAAAAAAAAATAATAATAATATATATATATATATATATAAAACAGGAACATATCTTTATAATCTTGATGTTTCCTTAAATAAGTTTTGTGTATTCATAAACAAAATGCTAACAGACCTGCCGATAAGAGAAAAGATCAGGAAATTCAACTTTTTAAAATTAAGAACTTTATACACATATAACTGTGATGTTTAGCATACCAAATATATAAAGAACTTCAAAAAAAGTATATGTAGAAATATATGGTACCTGTTTGAAATGAACAAAGTCATCCATAAAGAGCATTTGGGGAGGAAAGAAAAGAGAAATATTTAATTAGTTTATATAAAGATGCTCTGACTCATTAGAAATCGAATCAATGCAATAATTCCTTTTAAAAATACCATGTACCATAAAACACCCATTAGACTGGCAAAAGTTTAAAGCTATTGAAAGACTGTGGAAGTTGAGTAGGGGACCTGGAATCCTGGGCTGGTGGGAATTTATGCTGGGACAGCGCTTTAGATGGCATTATCATTGTCTTGCAAGGTTAAACTTGTGTGTAAAAGACTTTTTTGATTTCATTTTTATTTTGGAGTACAGTTGCTTTATATATACATATTCTTTTTCAGGTTTCTAAATATTTTTTTCCTTTTTAGAGCCGCACCCATGGCACGTGGAATTTCTCAGGCTAGGAGTTGAATTGGTACTGCAACTGCCAGCCTCCACCACAGCCACATCAACAACAGATCTGAGCCACTTCTGCAACCTACACCACAGCTCACATTAATGCCAGATCCACAACTCACTGAGTGGGGTCAGGGATCGAACCCATATCGTCGTGGATACTAGCTGGATTTGTTAGCACTGAGCCACAACAGGAACTCCCTTTTTCAGATTCTTTTTCCTTAGAGGTTGTTACAAAATATTGAGTATAGTTCGCTGTTGTGTATACTGTAGGTCCTTGTTACTTATCTATTTTATATACAGTAGTGTGTATATGTTTATCTCAAACTCTTAATTTATCCCTCCCCCCTGTCTTTCCACTTTGGCAATCAAAAATTTATTTGTAAAGTCTATGAGTCTGTTTCTGTTTTGTAAATAAGTTCATTTGCATCTTTTTTTAGATTCCACATATGGTATCATATGATATTTGACTTTGTCTTTGTTTAATAGGATAATCTCTAGATCCATTCATGTTGCTGCAAATGGCTTTATTTCATTCTTTTTTATAGGTGAGTAATATTCCACTGTGTATATGTGTGTATACATCTTGTAGTCAGTGCCCTCCCGTCTCCCTAGTCAACCCTGAGGGTGAACTGCAATCAGATAAACAAACAGGCTCCATACATGCTGGTACCTTCATAAGCATCTGCTGGAAGCTTGCTCAGCCTGTGCTTGGATCAGGCTGGAAGAGCAACCCTAAGCAAGGAGGAACAGGAAGTGGTGGATAAATACCCCAG
The DNA here is from genome assembly GCA_004024745.2 of Catagonus wagneri. NCBI lineage: Eukaryota > Metazoa > Chordata > Mammalia > Artiodactyla > Tayassuidae > Catagonus > Catagonus wagneri. Next base: position 4,565,012 of record PVHT020000077.1, on the reverse strand, counting down.
CTTTCTTGTCTCTTGGCGGGACAATTCTGAGGTAGGTTTAACAGTCACTTGACTACAGTTGCCTGCAGCAACAACCACTCATTAAAACACAGCTTACTGGCATTCCTCTTTCCCCCTGTTTTCTCATTTCCCCACTCCCTCGCTGTGCCTTCTGAAATATCCACTCAGATAAACTCACGCACTCAAATCCCTGTCTCGGGATCTGGATTTTATGGAATGCAACTAAAGTATCCTATGACTTAGCAGATCCACTCCTAGATAAATACCCTAAAAAAAATGCTTGCATGCCTGCACCAGGAGATAATTATAACAGTCTAGCAGCATGGTTTGTGATAAGAAAAATACCTAGTAACAACTAAAGCCCCATCCATGGAAGACTGAATAAATAAAATGTGAGATAGCCATTTAATGAAACGCCATTTATGAGTAAAAATTAGTGGACTATAGTCATACTAACTGATCTCAGTAAATTTTAGGAACATAATGTTGAGTGGGAAAAGATGCTGACGGTACATACAGTATTTTTATTAAATCCTAAGTAAATTAAACATCACAGTGGCAAAGATGGTAGACAGATGTAGAGAAATTTTAAAGAAAAATCAAATGATAATAAACCAAAATTCAGGTCAGCAGTTACCTCTAAGAAGGAGACAAGAGAATGGGCTGAGAAAAGAATTCCTGAAAGCTACCAAGTTTTGAGTAGGTCGTATTTCTCAGCTTATGTGGTAAGTTCATGGGTGTTTATTTTAAAATCATCCTTCATGGCTCATATGTTTATTAATTGAAATAGAACTTACATATCTTAGATACAATGAAAACATCAATTAAATCTCATGTTTTATTTTGTGGAAAATATGTGATATGATATACTAAAATACATCAATTAGCTGGGAGATAAGATTGTTATACCCAGAGGCTTTATATATTTTAATGGGTTTTTAAGTTCATATTTTATATCCTATAAAATCTGTAAGATTTGTGAAGACTCTTTCATAGGGAAAATCTAGCTTAAATATTTTCACTGGTTCCCTGGGCTTCTTTGAGTAGAATTTCAATATAACTTGATTCTCCAAACTGATAGCTTACATATCCCATAGACATTCTAATAAGGGATAATTTGTTCAATTTAGTGATACTTTTTGATTCCTTATATTTCTTAGATCTACATGATTCCAATTTACCATCGCTCTGTTTGGGATTTGTGTGACATTACACACTGTGAGTGTTGCTAAAATCATGCGGAGCTAGATAACTTATACACAAAAGGTAACTTTGCACTGATTTTTTGCACTGTCTTATATACCTTATATAGACACAAATCTCTTCATTTTTCATGGCTATAAATTACTGATCCATATTAAATGAAAAAACATCTGGTCTAACTTTCTTAACTTGAGCCATTTTTAAAAATCTGCAATTCTGTAGTACGAGAATAAAGCCCAATCCTATATCCAAAGCAAGAGGCTAACATTCCAAGGGGATTATGTGGAAAAGATAGATGTGAAATGATGAAAGGAAAGACTACATGTGTTTTCTTCTTCCAAAACACTATTGGCATTTATTAAAGCCTTCAGCAAGCCAATGAAATAAATTAAAATATCTGTTTTGAATGTGTGTCTCTTACAATGATAAGATAGAAAAATTATAAAATAGAAAGTTATAGCTCCTTAGAAAATCTACCTAAATATTTCTTTGTTTCTCTAACTGGATATACAAATGATAAATTTGAAATGATTCTGGGAAGGATTAATCAGGACTGTGAATCCTGGATTTGTGATTTTAATAGTGATGGTAGAACCGAGTTACCTGGGAAGCATGGATATCATACACTGACTTGGAGAAGGTAATTGCTGCAGACTTTCCTAATTCCTATAAGGATAGAAAATGAACACGTGACCGGCAGGGGCAAATGCAGAGATGCATGTCCACTTTGAATATACCACGAGGGGCTAAAAATCCTACTGGCTGGATCAGAACACCTTCTTGTCATTTGCTTTGTATTTCAAATGCATACCCATGAGTTTTGTCTAAGAAAGAGAGAGGGAAACGTCATATTTGGTGTTTCTTTTCTACCACATTTATGACCCTTCAAAGGATATTTTTGATGTTCCATAAGAAAGATAAAACAAAGAAAGAAACACTTCTTTGATGCAGAAAAATCCTTTGTTTGACACGCCATTTCTGTGCTATTAAGTGCCAAAAAGTTTGGGAAATGGTGAGAAAGATGACTTTTGTTGTATACTTATATTATTCCAGGTACTAAGACAATAACTAAATTTCTTTTCCCTTTCTAAAACTCTTTTGTAAAATTCTGAATCTTCAAGCAACATAATATTAATAAAAATGACTTGTATTCACATAAAGCTTTTATAATTTATTAAGCAGTCCTTCTTACCTAGGGAGAAGGAAAGCAACATTTATTATATGCTGACTACATGTAGTTCAGGAGCATGAAGGTTTTACACATTAAAAATTTATTCCTTGTGATATATTTAAGAGATGGATCTTATTTCTCCCATATTTCAGATGAGAAAACAGAGATACTAGAAAATGTCAGTCGGTTGTCCAAAGTCACATTCAGAAAGTGTTGAAACTGAGTTTCCAATTTATTCTACTGAGCTGCCTCTATTCTGCGTGGCCTGAGTCAGGAGGTAGCTATTAAGATACTCAACATCTGTGACTTATAAAAGGCAACACTGCAGGGTTTTGTTGTCCAAGACTCTGCATTTGGCATCAAAAGCACCCAAGAACCATGATTCACTCCATTCTACACATGCCTCCAACCAAAGAGTTCACGATAATTACAACTGTAATTTTTAAGAAGGAAATGCCCCTTATTTTCAGTTACGTTGCAGGTGAGATTCCTGTCTCCTTGGGTAATGACTCAGACCCAGAATGAAGACAGTCCAATCAGTTAAAAGCCTGCAACAGTGGAAAAAATCATAGACTTGGCCCGAAAGATAAAAACCCAACATAAAGCGAAATAAATGACGAGAATCCATTACCGAAAATGTTGAAGAATCTGAGACCAAGGGAATTTATAAAGTTCCTTTTAAAATAACAACGAAATCTCATGAATCTAGAAAAATAAAGGATGAGGCTTTGAGATGTCAGGAATTGTGCTCCCATCTTGGTAATGATTGTTTTACATACAAACTCACAGTGCAGCTCATAAACTCTCAAATATTAGAGTGAGTTTTGAGAAGACTTTACCTACTTGCCAACTACTGTCCATACTCTACTTCATTTGGCAAAACTGAAATTCCTGTCCAAAAATAGAAAGCAGAGAACTATCCTTTTTCATAAACTTTACCACTAACACAACATTGAGAAATCCTGCCACAGGCAATGTCTACTTGTTCCTGGAATGCACTTAGGTTTCCTAGTTAGGAATATTGATTCCTTTCTCTATCCACTTGGCTTTTCCTAATGCGGAAATTTCTAGGAAGTAAAGTACCGGGTATTCTAAAAATAGTGTCTTTCACATTTCGCTGATTTTCACCTCAGGGTACACAAGACTGCACTATAAAACTCAAGTTCACAGAAGTACTTAAATGATATCTGCTCTGCCAAGTACACACCACCTTTTGCAAGAAACAACTGGTACATTTTTCATTGCTCATGTGTTTGATGAACCATACATCCACTGAAGAAGACAGAGTGGGTTGAAATGATGAAAGACAGGAAACACAGAGGCTGAAAAGTGACCTAGAAATCTTAATTTTAACAATCATAGCTATGGCTGAATTCAAGTTTACAGCAGCAGGGGAGAAATTATAGTACAAATTACCATGCTAGGCTGGAGAAATTACTCTCTGCTGCATGCTTATTAAGTGATAGATAAATAAGTAACACTGTAAGACTGATTGACAAAATATAAGTGACCTAAAAGCTAAAAGGGGCACCATGCAAATAGTACTGTGTAATCACCAGGCATTTTAAAACTGAAATGAGATTTGTCACAGTAGAGAAATCTTAAAATGGTATCTGCTCAAGCCATTGCTGAAGTCATTGAACAGGAGTCCTTAATCCCAAGGAATTTGCAACTCAAATGGCCATGTATTGGGACTTATTTTAATTATTGAAGAAGACCACTGATGACTCATGGTGAGTAGAGAGCTGTTTTTCAAATACTTTATTTCAGCCTTTTTTTTTTTTTTACAGCTACAGCTGTAGCATATGGAAGTTCCCAGGATAGGGGTTGAATTGGAGCTGCAGCTGCAGGCTTATGCCACAGCCATGGCAACACCAGATCCAAGCTACATCTGTGACCCACACCAGAGTTTGTGGCAATGCTGGATCCTTAACCCACTAAGTGAGGCCAGGGATTGAACTCACATCCTCACTGAGACAACGTTGGGTTCTTAATCCACTGTGCCACAACAGGAACTCCTATTTCAGCAATTTTAAAGAGTCTCCTCATCCCCTTACATTTTAGCATCTCTGATATCTGTGATATCTAATTATCATATTCACATGCTGTACACTTTAAGCTTACACAATGTTATATGTCCCATGATTTCTGAAACTTGATGAAATAGGGTAGTAATGCCAATATACATGGGTCTTCCATTTCTTGTCTTTTGCTGGTTAGAAGTATTGGCAAACTAGAAGGTAAAATTTACTGCCACCAAAGATGACGTGTCCATGTATTGCATCTGACATTCAACCTCCATTAGTTGAAAGAGCTCCCTGGCCCCAGACAGCCTCAGCATGCAACGACATGACAAACTGTGCTGTGAAATGGAACCGATGTTCACTTTCTAAAATGCCACTCTGCTGGGTTGTGAGCATAACCACAAAAAGCACCCTGTTGATGCTGTTGAACAATTTGTGTCCTTTTAAAACTGGCCAAGTCCCAAAATGGTCCAATAATACTAAATATTCTTCAAAGAAGATGCAGCCTCTGAATTTACCCAATGTATCTATGATTTAGTTTGCTCACAAGTTTGGGTAATCAGAAGATATAATATATCCTATTATCTCTGTCTTCCTGAAGCTAAAATGAATAGGGATAAAAGATAGACTCATAAGAATTCAAAATCGTAGAGTATTTACAAAAATACAGTTCAGAAGTAATGGATCAAAGATCAGTGTTCTGGGCTAGAGAATGGGTACGTTCCATAAAGCAAACTTCTATAACTTTCTCAGGGAAATTCTGATGGAATTATAGAGGCTTATGGTTTATGGCTTTGTCCCCCCATAATCAGGATCAGTAGAAATATTTCATTAATTTGTCAAAAAGTGGAGGCTCCAAAAACTCACAATTACCAGTTGTACAAACCATAATAAAATATTAATTTTGGATTAATTCCCAAATATCTGCAGGACAAGGCATGGGATAAAATTATGCTTGTTGAATCATCTTCATTAATTACAGGGTTCAGGTTATCTTCCACAGCCTGGTCTTGTTTCCTTGTCTCTGTCCCCCAAATACAAGCACATTTTGCAGGTCTGGACTGAAGACACGCCCAAGGTCAGGCAAGGGCAGCACCCTGGAGAACAGGGTGAAGACGAAGGCAAAATTCCTGACTCCAGGTCCTGAACTTTTTTTTTTTTTTTTTTTTTGCCTTTTGTCATTTTATGGCCGCGGGTTTATGGCCGCACCCGCGGCATGTGGAGGTTCCCAGGCTAGGGGTCTAATCGGAGCTGTGGCCACTGGCCTGCGCCGCAGCCACAGCAACGCAGGATCCGAGCCGCGTCTGCAACCTACACCACAGCTCACGGCAACGCCGGATCGTTAA